>SNQJ01S0008569.1:91927-112746 GCA_010110895.2 Picea sitchensis | reverse complement strand
TAAATGTTCAAGTACAAGATGATTCAAAATGAAAATGTCTCCTTGGTATATATAAGAGACTAGGAGGTATAATTACAACTAATGGCCTAAAGTTGACATAAATAAAATAACATTACTAATATAATATGCCCCAATTAACGGGTAATGAGCCAATATTAGAGCTTAACACATTGTAATACCCTTGTTTCCCTCAGTTTGTAAATATAACTATAACTAGCCAAGGGACTATGAAGGACTAAATATGTGTGAATGTTTGATTTGATGAACCTTTGTATAAAAGGGTCATTGTATGAATTTTATGTTATTAATAGAAATTAGATATGTGTTGCACAACTGCTGAAAGGGGGGGAGTTTGCCAAGATAGACCATGGATGCTATGAGAGAGATGGTGAGGGGAAACCAAAAATGGTTGAGATGACCCTCACCATACCAATACCTACTAGGTGTAATTGCTCAACAATCCTCTGACCCATAAATGAATTACCAGTCAGGTTGGTAGTTGGAAGGCCATTCTCAAGACTTAATGAGGAGATGGGGTAGGGTACCCATCTGTAAGGATTCCAGGCCTGACCACGAATTGGGATTTTGACCCACGCAACCTTGCGGAGGAAGGCAAGAAAAGAGGTAATTTGGGGGACACAGACAGATATGCAAGATAGACAAGTAGAGAAAATGATCTCCAAACAAGAGAAGTGAGCATGCTTTGACTCGGGAGTTCAGAGAAAAGCTGAGAAGCAAGCTTGTTTTGGTTGTAAGAAGCCTTGGGCAGGGTTTCACTACAAGTTGATAAACGAGGCTGACGAGCGACTTAGGAAGTGCTCGTGCAGATCTCCTTGCTTGGAGTAGAGAAAACAGGTTTCCAAGATCCTGTGGGAAGAGGAGAGTAACCTTCGTCCCTGACTATTGTGAAGCAAGGAGAAAGAATCTCTCTCAGAGCATCATGGTCTAGCTCAAGGTGGCCAGTGGTAAATCCGCCAGGAGTGGTTGTGCCTATGGTTGAGAGGAAACAGGCACCCCTTTCAGCAATTGCTTCACGTTCTCCAGTTCTGATAAGTATTATCATACTCTGTATAATGTATATTGGATGTGATGATTGAATGCATGTGTTTTCGGTTAAGTCTTGCAGTGTTTGAACCGTTATTAGAAATGCTCGTTTGTTTATGTAAACTGCTATATTTACATGGTTTTCAATTTATCTTAGTTTAGTTGTTAGAGAGTTATGGGTTGTGAATCCGCAGGAGAGTCGGGGTAGGATTGATTGAAATGTTTAAGTCCTATCGATCCTTTGAATTCACCTTAGCGGGAATGTCAAGTTCATATTTGTGGGAGAAGGGGATTTTCCTTCAGACTATCCACCCATCTGATCGAGGGCTCATGCCCATGTCCTTAACCCATGTGTTGCTAAAAAGATTAGTGCTTAACCCACAAGATTTTCCAAAGGACCCATGTGACCAGGCTCTGGGAACCCTGCGCTGGTCTGAAAGGAGCTACCTATTTCGGCTTCGCGACTTCGAGACTTATGAATCCACAATCCTCGAAAACAACCAAAGGCCAAAGTCACAAATTGATGAGGGTCATAGATTTGGGGATCCAGTGTGGATCTCTCTTAGCCGTTAGATCGGACTTAGGAGGGGAAGCATTAAGTGCTTCAACAAAGTTCTACTTCGGGAGGATAGGAGTGGTCTAGTAGTGAAACTTCTGAATATTGGAGTCGTGAAGTTAATCGAGACCGTTGAAAGTGGAGGGACATGTGTCCACATATCCATGACTATCTGGAAGTTCGGGTATTCGATGGTATAGGGATGCGCGAGTTTCCCCGAAGCTCCACGAGTCGAAGTAAATCCTGGTCGTGAATGCTAGGTACACGTGGCAATAGATCAGGCGTGGTTCGGAGAGAAAGCTGGAAGATTTACGTCGAACCGCGAATGTCGAACTTTCGAAGTGACGTGGACCATGGATCTTTGGATCCTTACGTATCCCTCTTAGCTTTCCATCTAAGAAACCACCCTCAATTACCCAATCGACCGAGAACGCATCGTGGAGCGACATGTGGCCCCTACTTGTCCCTTCTTTTAGGTTGTTCGTTGAATTAAATTCGTTGGATGAGAGGGTACGGGGCAAGCGATCCTATAGTCCAGAGACTTAGCACTCTGAAGGAACTTGGCCAAGAATCTACAAAGGGTGAAAACCTCTGAAGTCGTGAACGTCGAAATGAATCTCGGACGTTGGTAGGACGAGGACACTTGGTGCCAGATTAGAGAGTCCAGAGACTTGGCTCTTCAGGAAATTCGCGACGTGAGGGGTTGGTAAGCTCCGAAGTCCGGAGCCATGAAGTAACAAGAGTCGTAGATTTATGGATCTACGTGGACTCCTACTAACCGTGAGGTCGAAGGACTGGGAAGTTATCAATGACGTGGCATGAAGATGTCATTCGATGTGAAGTGGACCCACATTACGCGTGACACGTGTCACCCATATATGGCCGATTCACATACCCTTTATACCTATTAGAGCATGACATGTGTCACCCCCTAATGAGGACATGTGTCCCCCCTGGCCCTTGCTGCATGTCAACTTCTGGTTCATGCCCGTTTGGCCAACGTGGTTGGTGATGCACCTAGGACCACTGGAGTCTAGATATTTTCGGGAGTTAGGAATATTTGGGGCATGGTACATTAGGAACGTTCAACGTAAAACATCGAATGTCAATCGTCGAATGGCCAAGTGGTGAGATTTCAGAACTTCGGGAGTTTGGATAATTTTGGGAGTTCGGAAGATTTGGGAATAGCATGGTAAAAGAATGTACAACAACGATCGTCGATTGCCGAAGCGCCGAAAACAAAGGACGTCAATTGTCGATTGTCGAACACCAATCGATGAAGGGCCAAGGCCACGTGGCAAGATTTTGGAACTTTGGAGAGTAGGAAAAAGGGGCGCTCATCACCGAACATCGAAGACCCCAACTAATAACGCCCTGGGTAACTTCGGCAGGCCATAACTTGCAGACCAGAGCTCGGATTTTAGTGTGGTGGCGACCGTTAGAAAGCTCATGGTGAGCACTAACCAATGGAGATACCAGAATTAGGATTTGGGAGAGTTAGGAAAACCAAAAATTTGATGCCCCGTCCCTAGAAAGGGTATTTAGGGGTTGGGTGTGTTACAAATTGGTATTAGAGCTTGGAAACAACACTTGGCCTGCTTGGGCTCATGCATGAGTCACATAAAAAAATATTACTAGAGACCTTATGGGGTAACACCCTACCTTACCTCTCTTCTATAAGAAACCTATTTGAACCTCTATTGAAGAGAGGAATGAAACCATCTATTGTTGATAGATGCTTTGGAAGTCTGCATTGTATGTTGCTAATGTTTCCAAATAAAGAAGATGAATTCACTTTGTAATGATATGTGTTGTTCATGAATTGGTAGATTAGTAACTAACAGAAAATATTGTGTCAGCACTCAAGCAGTCAGTGAATAGCGGGAAAACTACAACGTAAGGAATGGTGAAACACCATGAGTTGGGGGAGAGCTCCCACAATAGAGAGGAAGAATATGATGAAAGGAGGGTGGTGGAAACCCCTGCAGATTTGGCCAAAACTATAAGAAGCCTCATGGCATAATTACAGAGTTATAAGGTTGACATTGAAAGGTTGATAAAGGAGCAATAAAACCAGACTGAAATTAATGTAGTCCTACTGCAAAGTCTATCAGATATACAAAGAAAACTACAACATGGTCCAGTTGTCAGTCATGTGAATATGAACCATACTAAGAAAACTCCAAGTCCACCTGAGATACAAAAGCATGGTCCAGAAAGTGGCCACACCAGGTGGAGCACCTCAAGGAAGGCCCAATGTGGAGTTAAGAGACACTCATTGGAATGTCTCTCTGAGGACACTGACAACTCCAAGGATTCTTCTAGTGGCAAAACTAGTTCCCATTCTCAGACGAGAGGAAAGAAGAGGAAACACTCCAAGAGTCATGACCCTGAAGAATTCAAGAAATCTAAACCACCCACCTTCGAAGGAGAGATTAAGAAGGGGAAAGAAGCAAAAGTTTGGCTACTCGGCCTGAAGAATTACTTCAAAGTTCATGACTACTCTGAGAACTTAAAGGCTCGAATAACCATTTTCAACATGAATGGGAAAGATTCCATTTGGTGGGATGACCTTAGGAATGTGAAAGGGATCCATGAGAAGGACTTGTTATGGAAACAATTTGAGAAATACTTCAAGAAGAAGTATCTGTCAGAAAATTACTTTGATGGGAAGACGAAGGAGTTCTATGAACTCAAGCTGGGACAACTCACCATAGATGAGTATATCAACAAATTTCTCGAGCTGATGAGGTATGTTCCCTACATAAAGGATGAAAAGGTAAAGATGCAACGATTTATTAGTGGATTACCTCAGTCCTACTAGGATAGAATTGAGTTTGATGAGCCAAAGACTCTAGAAGATACTCTTTGAAAAGCAAGGTATTGCTATGAGCAATTCAAGAATAAGACAATATCCCATGAATACTGGAAGAAGAAGAACAATTCGGGATCCAAGAAGAAGGGGTTTAAACCCTCAATATTTAAGAACCACGGGAAGAGCTCTAAGATGAGCCTTACTACCAGAAGTGTGTATCAACAAAAATTTCCATCCCAAAGTGGAAATAAACCATTCGGAGCAGTTCCAAGTAAGACTGGTAACACGAAGAGAGAACCCTTGAAATGTTGGGGTTGTGGAGAAGAAAATTTGTTGAGGGACTGTTCACATATGCAACAAAACAATGGGAGGGTCTACAACATTCAAGAGGCTATCACATTCAATTATGTGGCTAGGAGCATGCCACAAATTTATGCATCCTTGGATAATAGACAAGTTGACCACCAAGCTTCAGTGGTGGAGATGGAAGGTATGATTGCCAACCATATTGTTTCCATTTTAATTGACCCTGGTTCTAATTTGAGTTATGTTTCCCCTAAAACTATTGAGAAATGTAAATTGCAACAAGTTAAACATGTTAAATCATGGCTGGTACAACTAGTCGTTGGAACAAAAAGAAAAGTAACAGAGGTCATACCAACATGCCAATTCGTTATAAGTGGGCTGCCCACCCAAGCAAACTTAAACATACTTCCTTTAGGATCTTATGACCTGTTGATTGGCATGGACTGGTTGGCTGCCCAAAAAACCAAGTTGGATTGTTACAGTAAAACTTTGGAGTGTGAAAATGAAGAAGGAAGAAGGGTAACCCTACAAGGGGTTCAAAAGCTCGTCTCAATGAGACAAATATCAACCCTCCAAGTGAAAAAGTATTGCAGAAAGGGATGTCCCTTGTATGCAATACAAATACTAAACTCTGTTGAGAATGACAAACCCAACCTAGAGGACCATCCCATAATAAGAGAATATAAAGATGTATTCCAAGAATAGGTGCCAGGTCTACCTCCAAGAAGGGACATTGACTTTACAATAGAACTTGTACCAGGAGCAGTGCCAATGTCCAGAACACCCTATAGAATGAGTACACCAGAGCTAGTTGAGATCAAACTACAACTGAAGGAGATGTGGGACAAAGGCTACATTCGACCTAGTGTGTATCCTTGGGGAGCACCGACCTTGTTTGTGAAAAAAAAAGATGGCACACTCAGATTGTGTATAGATTATAGACAACTCAATGAGATGACCATCAAGAATAAGTATCCCTTGTCGAGGATCGATGACTTGTTTGACCAATTAAGGGGTGTTATAATCTTCTCCAAGATTGACTTGAGGTATGGATACCACCAGGTCTGAATCAAAGATGAAGACATCCACAAGACAACCTTTAGGACAAGATATGGTCACTATGAATTTGTGGTGGTGCCATTTGGGCTTACCAATGCACCAACCACCTTTATGTGCTTAATAAATAACGTATTCAGAAATTTCTTGTATAAGTTTGTGTTGGTTTTCATCGGCGACATCCTAATCTATTCCAAGAATAGGGAAGAACATGAAGAACATCTCAAGCTAGTACTCCAGGTAC
The DNA here is from genome assembly GCA_010110895.2 of Picea sitchensis. NCBI lineage: Eukaryota > Viridiplantae > Streptophyta > Pinopsida > Pinales > Pinaceae > Picea > Picea sitchensis. The sequence continues at coordinate 106,725 of SNQJ01S0008569.1, read as the reverse complement.
TAAGAGAACATCAGCTCTATGTTAATCTCAGTAGGTGTGAATTTTTCCAGAAACAAGTCCATTACTTAGGCCATATTATTTATGAGGAAGGAGTGGCAATTGATCCTGACAAGATTAAATCCATCATGGATTGGCCTGCCTCGAAGGATGTATCTGATATCAGATCATTTATGGGCCTAGCAGGATACTATAGGAGATTCATAACGGGATTCTTCGAGATTGGTTGCCCAATCACCTCCCTTAAAAAAAGGGAGTTAAATTCATCTGGACATTAGAATGTGAGGAAAGATTTCAAGAGCTGAAATACCTTCTAACCAATGCACCCGACTGAAGATTGCAGACCCAAACGAGGATTTCATTGTGTGTACAGATACCTGCAAGGAAGGGCTCGAAGGAATCCTTGTGCAAGAAGGACATGTGATTTGCTATGAATCCAGAAAATTGAATGATCACGAAGTCAATTATGTGACCCACGATATGGAATTGGCTGCCATAGTGCATGTTTTAAAAATGTGGACGCATTACCTCTTGGGTAGAAGATAGCCCATGATAGACAAAAGAGCTATGCAAACATGAAAAGGACTCCTAGAGAGTTCAAAGCAGGGGATCATGTTTATCTTTGAGTTAGACCCAGGAAAAGCTCTTTGAGTATGGGAGCTTGTGCTAAGATGGCACCTCAGTATTGTGGACCCTTTGAAGTTTTTGATAGAGTGGGACCAGTAGCTTATCGGCTAGCACTTCCACCCACAGTGAAGGCACATAATTTTTCCATGTTTCTTTATTAAAGAAGTATGTACATGATTCTAATCATATTATTGACTGGTCTGTGATTCAAGTGGAAGTCGAGGGAGAATTCCTGCCAGAACCTCAATGCATAATAGACAGGAAGGAAACCTCACTCAGGAACAAAACCATTGCACATGTCAAGGTGCAGTGGAAACACTTTGGCCCAGATGAGGCTACATGGGAAATGGAGGATGCCATGAAACAAACATATCCATTTTTGTTTACTTCTATACATACAGATCACATCGGAAAATATAACATCGAGGAAAATGTTCCTTTAAGGGGGAGGGGATTGTAATACCCTTGTTTCCCCCATATTGTAAATATAACTATAACTGGCCAAGAGACTATGGTGGACTAAATATTTGATTTGATGAACCTTTGTATAAAAGGGTTAATGTATGATTTTTTTTGTTATTAATAGAAATTAGATATGTGTTGTAGAACTGTTGAAAGGGGGGGAGTTTGCCAAGATAGACCATGGATGCTATGAGAGATATGGTGAGGGGAAACCAAGAATAGTTGAGATGACCCTCACTAAAACAATACGTACTAGGTGTAATTGCTCAACAATCCTCTGACCCAAAAATGAATTACCAGTCATTCTGGTAGTTGGAAGGCCATCCTCAAGAGTTAATGCGGAGATTGGGAAGGGTACCCATCTGTAAGGCTTCCAGGCCTGACCACGAATTGGGATTCAGACCCACGCAACCTTGCAGAGGAAGGAAAGAAAGGAGGTAATTTGGGGGACAGAGACAGATCTGCAAGATAACAGAGTAGAAAAAACAATCTCTAGAGAAGAGAAGTGAACATGCTTCAACTCGGGAGTTGAGAGAAAAGTTGAGAAGCAAGCTTGTTTTGGTTGTAATAAGCCTTGGGAAGGGTTTCGCTACAAGCTGATAAATGAGGCTGACGAGCGACTGAGGAAGTGCTCGTGTATATCTCCTTGCTTGGAGTAGAGAAAACCAGTTGCCAAGATCATGTGGGAGGAGGAGAGTAACCTTCATCCCTGACTGTTGTGAAGCAAGGAGAAAGAATCTCTCTCTCAAAGAATTGTGGTCTAGCTCGGGGGTGGCCAGTGGTAAATCCGTCAGGAGTGGTTGTGCCTATGGTTGGGAGGAAACATGCACCCCCTTCAGCAGTTGCTTCATGTTCTCCAGTTATGATAAGTATTATCATACTTTCTATAATGTATATTGGATGCGATGATTGAATGCTTGTGTTTTTGGTTAAGTCTTGTAGTGTTTGAACCATTATTAGAAATGCTCATTTGTTTCTGTAAACTGTTATATTTACATGGTTTTCAATTTATCCCAGTTTAGTTGTTAGAGAGTTATTTGTTGTGAATCCGCAGGAGAGTCAGGATAGGATTGATTGAAATGTCTAAGTCTTGTCGATCCTTTGAATTCACCTTAGCGGGAATGTCAAGTTCATCTTTGTGGGAGAAGGGTATTTTCCTTCAGACTATCCACCCATCTGACTGAGGGCTCATGCCCATGTCCTTAACCCATGTGCTGCTAAAAAGATTAGTGCATAGCCCACAAGATTTTCCAAAGGACCCATGTGACCAGGGTCTGGGAACCCTACGCTTGTCTGAACGGAGCTAGCTCTTTCGGCTTCGGGACTTCGGGACTTATGACTCCACAATCCTCGAAAACAGTCGAAGGCCTAAGTCATGAATTAATGAGGGTCGTAGATATGGGGATCTAGTGTGGATATCTCTCAACCGTTAGATCGGACTTAGGAGAGGAAGCGTTAAGTGCTTCGACGAAGTTCTACTTCGGGAGGATATGAGTGGTCTAGCGCCGAAACTCCCAAATGCTGGAGTCATGAAGTTAATCGGGACCATTGAAAGTGGAGGGACACGTGTCCAAAAATCCACGACTATCTGAAAGTTCATGTATTTGGTGGTATAGAGACGCGTGATTTTCCTCGAAGCTCCGCGAGCTGAAGTAAATCCTGGTCGTGTATGCTAGGTACATGTGGCGACATATCATGCGTGGTCCGGAGAGAAAGCCAAAAGATTTACCCCGAGCCCTCGAATGTCGAACTTTCGAAGTGACGTGGACCATCGATCTTCAGATCCTTCAGGATCCCTCTCAGCCGTCAATCTAAGAAACCACCCTCTATTATCCAACCGACCGAGAACGCATCGTGGAGCAACACGTGGCCCCTACTTGTCCCTTGTCTAAGGTTGTTCGTCGAATTAAAGTCGTTGGATGAGAGGGTACGTGGCAAGTGATCCTATAGTCCGGAGACTTCGCACTCCAAAGGAACTTGGCCAAGAATCTACAGAGGGTGATAACCTTCGAAGTCGCGAACGTCGAAATGAATCTCGGTCGTTGGTAGGATGAGGACACTTGGCGCCAGATTAGAGAGTCTGGAGACTTGGCTCTTCTAGGAATTCGCGACGTGAGGAGTTGGTAAGCTCTGAAGTCCAGAGTCATGAAGTAATGAGAGCCGTAGATTTAAGGATCTACGTGGACTCCTACTGACCGTGAGATCGAAGGACTGGGAAGTGATCAATTCAAGATGATGTGGCATGATGGCGTGATTCGATGTGACGTGGACCCACATTACACGTAACACGTGTCACTCAGATATGGTCGATTCACATACCCTTTATACCTATTAGAGCATGACACGTGTCACCCCCTAACGAGGACACATGTCCCCCTTGGCCCTCGTCGTGTGTCAACTTTTGGTTCATGCCCACCTGGCCAACGTGGTTGGTGACGTGCTCGGGACCCCGAGAGTCTGGATAATTTCGTGAGTTCGAAAGATTTGGGATGTGGTACATTATAGGAACGTTCAACGTAAAACGCTGAATGTCAATCGTCGAATGGACAAGGCCACATGGTGAAATTTCGAAACTCTGAGAGTCTAGATAATTTCGGGAGTTCAGAAGATTTGGGCATAGCATGGTAAAAGAATGTACAATGACAATCGTCGAACGTTCAACGATGATCGTTGATTACTGAAGCACCGAAAACGAAGGACGTTGGTTGTCTATTGTCGAACATCGATCACCAAAGGGCCAAGGCCACATGGCGAGATTTCGGGACTTCGTAGATTAGGAAAAAGGGGTGCTCAACGCTGAACGCTGAAGACCCCAAGTAATAACTCCTGAGGTAACTTCGGGAGGCTATAACTTGTAGACCAGAGCTCAGATTTTAGTGCGGTGGTGACCGTTAGAAATATTCTGGCAAGTAGTAACCAATGGATATCCCAGAATTAGGATTTGGGAGAGTTAGGAAAACCAAAAATTTGATGCCCCATCCCTAGAAAGGGTATTTAGGGGTTGGGTGTGTTACAATCATCCAGATACACCACAAAAAAAGTATTGGTGAAAGGTCGTAGGATATCGACCATCATCCTCATCAAGGTTTTTGGGGCATTTGTCAAATGAAAGGGCATGACCAACCATTCAAAAAGACCTTCTTTTGACTTGAAGGTTGTCTTCCATACAATCGTCTGTTCTACGACAACTTGGTGGTAGCCAAACTTCAGATCAATCTTACTGAAGTATTTGATCCCCTTGAGCTGATCAAGGAGGTCGTCAATTCTGGGAATCAAGTACATTCTTGACTGTGATTTTATTTAGGGCCCGGTAATCAATGCAAAGTCGCCAGGTCCCATCTTTCTTCTGCACCAGCACGATTGGGCTCCTACAAGGCAATGAGATGGGACAGATGTGCCCCTTGTGGAGCAGTTCTTGGATTTATCGCTTGATCTCCTCATTCTCTTACAGATAGCGGTGGTTGGCTGGCCCATTGGGCAACGATGCGTCGGGGTTCAAATTGATGGGATGCTTGACCTGACAGTGCAGAGGTACCTCGATAAGTGAGGATAAGATATATTTGTATTCTGCCACGACCTTGTCCACTTGCTTCTGTTGTGTGGAGAGGTCGGTTACAGAGGCCCTGGATGTGGCCACAATCTTTTTCTCACTCTGAGAGCGAATCATGAAGAAGACAAACTTCTCGATCTGAGAGATGACCTTCTTGCATTGCTTAGCAGAGATCAAGGAAATAACACTAGGTGGGAGTGCCTCAGGTATTATGTATAATTTATTGTTCAAAGTAATAATAACATTGCGAGGCCTAGACTCATATACAACATGACGTTTCCATAAATAAGGTTGGCCCAAAAGAACATTACAAACTTCGAGAGGAGCAACATCACACAATACCTCATATTTGAAGGGCTTGATGTCGTATGACATGCAACACTATTAGTTGACGCGGAGATCGCTTCCTTGCTGGAGCCATCCAATGGTGCGGCTTTGTCGGTAGGGCTAGCCTCTTGACGACCTCTTCTGAGATGAGGTTCTTTTGGCTACCTCTGTCAATGATAAAGTGCATTGGTGTGCCTTTTACCCACATCTGTGAATGAAAGAGGCACTCGCCTTCTTTTGGCTCATCTGGTTCACCGGGCTGGACCTTGGTGGTAGAAACAGTGGCGCTCGGTTCCACATTAATGATCTATCTCCCCTTTCTAGTTCTGACTTAGAGTCGGAACCCACATCTGAATCAGAGGATTTCACCTCAGCCACCAGTGATTTCTTGGAGCGACAATCAACAGTGTTATGCCAGGGGATCTTATGGAAGTCGCACCACTTCCTAGTATCTTTGTTTGTCTTTCCGATGTCCTTCTTTGCTTGCAGCCTAGACTGGTTGTCCTAAGTCTGTCCATCTTTGCTTTGTCCTTTGTTCTATAGGTTGGGGCTTCAATTTAATTGCTTATGATGTGAAGGGTTCCCAAGCCCAATTTGTCGCGTCTTTTGTTTAAACTTTTGCTCGATTTTGACAGCATATCGATAGGCCGCGCCCAAGGACGAGATGTCCAAAAACTACATTTCAGCTTGGATGTATCTATGCATACCATCGCGATACTTGAGCACCAGATGTTGCTCAGAATATTTGATACCCAGCTTGGTGCGCAAGGTATGGAAGACATTTGTGAACTTTGGCACTTCTTGGTCTATTTCTTGCCTCAGTGTGGTCCATTTTGTATACAGGTCATCATAACTTCTGACAGGGTAGTATTGTTCCTTGATAGAGTCCCTGAAGGCCTCCCAGGTGACCGTGACTGTAAATAATGAGGGTTCCTTTGTTTCCTTTTTCTCATAGAAAGTCTCTCACTAAACTTTGACATGGGGGGAGATTTTGAGGAGCACAAACGTAATCTTTTCTTAGTTCGAAAAGTTATGGACAAAAAAATACCCTTCTAGCATATTTAACCATTAGTATACAACATCAGTGTCTATTTAACCTTCAAATATGGTAATATCAAAGTTTATTTGTACCTTGAAGGGGGCGACGTCTTCGTTTGAGGAAGATGCATCGCTTGTTGGTAGTCGCCGAAGGATTTGCGCAAAACTATCCATCATTTCATTCCTCTATTGTGTCAGGGCTTCCTCGAGCAACATTTTGAAAGGATCTCCTGTCCTGTCATCTTTCTCTTCTATCGCCATGAGAGGTTGCTTGGGTGTGCGAGAGATTTTGTCCTCAAGAGAAACAATCTCTAGACCAAATTCTTTGTACCCTGACCTCGTCGGGGACATGCATTAAGAACAATAAGGAGCAGACCACGTTGATACCACTGATCCAAATTTTATGAGCAGAATGAAAATGAATACAGATTATTATTATTATTAACACAGAGACACAAGAATAACATAGATGCAATAACAAAGATATAGTAAAACTGGTTTCTATTCAATAAGAAAATGTGCTGAAACTGTAAAATGCAGCGAAAAACAAGTTTGTTATAATGGTGGCGGCTTATCTCTGAGAAGAGATGTGTTGGTTGCGCTCATTCGCAAGAAGATGGTTACAATGAGGCTCTCCAAGCATTTTTTTACAATAAACAGGAATGCCAAAACCATAGACATCCAAAAACCTAACCCTAGGAGATGAATCGCCAAAAGTCACGTGGGCCTCATTGGGGTAAGCTAGTACATCAACTTCTCGGGGTCGTAACTTTTGCATACAATCTCTGTTTTAGGCGCACGATAGCCCGTTGGAAAGGTCTATCCGAGGACTACACATGTTGTTGTGAAACTCTAACTTTGTGTACAATTTGATTGTGGAAATCCCTAAAAACATTGTTTAGGGCATCAAAACGACTCCGTAAGTTAGGGACCCGAAAACTATGAAAAAACTGCCAAACTGGAAAACTGCCAAAATGAGCCAGTTGGAATAGGTGGGAGGCCACCAACATCCATCTAGATCAATAAATCCTCATAAACTCTCGATGACTTCCCCTCATTATGAGGATGGTACTGTAACACCCCTGTTTCACCCAACTTGTAATTAATCATTAATTAGGATTTCCATGTTGCGGCATGGGAACAATGCAAAGGTATTATTGTTTAATTGCCAATAACTCACTATGGGGGTGAAGCCTTGAAAGTACTAGCCATGATATCACTAGAGGAAAGAGTGTGAAAACAATAAGAGAACAATTAATAAGAAAAGGACTGGTGGTTGAACCCTTAACCACCCCCATGAATGGAAGCATGGTCTAGCCGTAGAAGGTCAAACCGAAGTACCACAGGGTCCAACAGACCCAGACTGACCCGGGTTTCCTTTTGATAGGTGGGAACAAGATAGGAGGGATGTGCGTGCAAGGCATGCAAGAGAATGTAAAGAGAAGAGTGGAGAATGTGAGGAACACTCCAACGGAGAATGAGCTGAAGGCCACGAGCTTATTGTTGAGGAAGCATCTGATAAACCTCGTAGAAGCTGTGACAGAAAGAGAAACCTCAGAGAGTTTTCAAAAAGCAAGACCTGAGCAGAAGACCATGAGCTTGATGCCGAGGAAGCACCTGATAAACCTCGTGGAAGATGTAAAGGAGAAAGGATTGTTGAGAATTGGAATAAATTCTCTGGTGGTATCATGGCTCGGCACAGGGGTAGCCAGAGCGCTAAGTATGAATGCCTCTGAGCCCATGGTTGGGTGGAAGTATGAACACCCACAGTCAGTTAGTTGGCTACAACCTGTAATAGATAAGTATTCTCATATCCTGTGTATTTAAGCGGTAACTGTGAATTAAATTTGGATATCCTATGAATGTTGCACGAATGGGCATGTTTGTTTACTGGTTATACTGTATCCCTTCAATTTTGCCTAATTGTGTATTTAGGAAAATAAGAAATTCTCTGGCCTGTAAACGTAAATACATGAGCCCTATGGTGGCTCAAGTTAAAATAAATGAACTGTGAATTTGTTGACTTTGGGCATAGCCTCACGGGTGCATGCCGACACTCCCAGTCGTTATGAAGGAAGGAGTCGGTTAAGCTTAGGAGAGGTAGTGCATGTATGCGCAGAGTCTCTCCAAGGCAGGCAAAGATCGAGAACCCCCTTTAATTCTAGAGTTGATAAATGAGCGCAAGGGGTGCGCAGAGGATTTCTCTCAGTGTTAAGTTCAGGAGAATTAGCACAAAATACCTAAGTACTTAAGGAGCTGACAAAGCTCATGTAGGATAGCAAGATTTAAGTCCCAAAAGGAGAGATCCTTTATTTTGGAAGACGAATGGATGAGATTAGTTCGGGAGAAGCCAAAGTTCTTCATGATAGTCGGATCCAGAGAAGAAACGTGGGTGTTAACCCTTAAAACCCTTCGGACTTCGCGGGTCTGGTGAATTAAGGATATTCGCAGTACGGGAGGTGAATTCCTCCAAAGTGCCAAAGTTGATTTGGTTCGTAGATTTGAGGATGCCTGGAAACTACCCCGACCGTCGGATCTATGTTATAGTCAGCCCGACGCTGACCAAATCCGGGAGAAAAGAGGACTATGTTGAACAAGAACTCCTGAAGGTTGGAGAGCCGGAGTTCATCTGAGTCGTCCGTCAGCTGAGGACATGTGTCAGCAGATCTTCCATTTCGAAATATAACCACTTCGGAGGAAAGTGGTGTCACGCGAGTTGAGAACTTCCGAACCCGAACTGTCGAAGTAAATCGCGATCGTCGATCTGAGAGGTACACGCGTCAACAAATCACAGAGTCTGGAAGTGTGAACTCTGGAGGAAAGGAAGTGGAGGATTGACAAGAAGTCACCCAAAGCTCCAAAGGTAAGGAATCATCATAGCCGTCTATTTTCGGAACATGTGGGGGGTGGAGATTTACTCCGGGTGAAAATCACTCTGGAGGAATTGAAGAATAAAGGCACGAGAACTCCCGAAGGCCGGAGCATCTGAGTTCATCAGAACCATCCATTGGAATAGGACGCATGGCGTGAGATCCATTACTTTGGAGGATTGGTACTCCGGAAGGAAGAATGCGGAGGAGCGTTGAATGCAAGATGTATGAAGCGTGGCAAAGAACGGATATCGATCGTTGATCAGGGAAAACACGTGGCACTTGATCTGTAATTCCAGGTACGAAGCACTTCGGAAGAAAGAGGTGTTTGGAGCGTTGAAAATCCTGAACGTCGAAGTCTTGAAGTAAATCTCAACCATCGGTTGTGAAAGAAGTGTGGACAGTAGATCTGGTGTGTGGGTGTTTGCGAGTTTGGAGTTAGGCAGATTTGGAGTTAGGTGTGTTGAGAACACCCGGAGCCTGAAGCTCTAAAGCACCCTCTAAGTTGGTGCATGGGCACAACCCGAGGTTATATGAAGGAAGGGGCCTAACATGGAAAGCTAGCACCTGTTGTTCAAATCCTTCAAAGGGGCCAAGAAAGAGCCCGTGGGTTTGGAAGAACCTGCACTTTGGTGAAAGGGGAACCTAGAGAGAGTTAAGGGAAACCAAATTTTGATACCCCGCCCCTTAAAAGAGCACCTAGGGGTCGGGTGTGTTACAAGTACCTAGTGTAAAGTGGGTGGCATATACATAGTACCCATAATCTTGTGAGAATCAAACCCAAAACTTGCACAATATGTTGGATTATCGACCTCAAAGCAAAGGCACCAACAAATTGAGTTAGTCCTCAAGATTTATTTATTTTTTACTTTTATTTACCTAGGTGCATATACAATTGATATATATAAGCATATAATAGCTAAGTTAAGAAGTGGACAAACACCATCATCTAGCTAGCGGGTTTATGTTTCGCATAACCCTTGCTTCTTGTTGATGACTTTCTTCCACCTTTCGTTGGTGTCTTTCCTCTCAACATTATTGTTTCTAGCATCCCTTTTGTTGAGCATGCACCAACACCCCTCTCTGATAATAATCATGGAGCAAACTTTTTTCTTCATTACGACAATAAATAAACTCATGAAGCGATTTGAGTGGTGGAATGCATAAGCAATTTGGGAAAATATTGAGTGATTGAGTGTTGTAAATTAGCATAAGAAGACATGAGTAGAAATAACGAAGAGACTAGGGTGGTAGGAACGGGGGGGATAATTCAGGATCTTGGAGGAAATGAAATTGCCAACTATGTTTGGGGCCTAGGGAATGTGTCCAACGACCTTGAAAAAGTTTATGCGTTGTGGTGCAAACTCAATCTAGTGAAGGAGGAAGGGATTAGAAGTATATTGGTAATAGGTGATTGATTGTTACTTATTCAAGTAGTGATAGATAAAGGAAATCCCTCCTGCTCTAAAATAATCTCTCTTCTAAATTGAATCAAACGATTAGCTCAATCCTTTGAGCGAATCTGTTTCTTTCATGTAAAAAGAGGGCTCAATGCAAAGCAGACTTGTGGGCCAAGAAGCCCAAATCTATCAAGAAAGGAACACTTCATTTGAATGGGGTGGTTCATATCCTTCAAATCCCTTAGTGCGATGGGCACGTGGACATTGAAGATTCCAACCCTCCTCACCTAGTTGAGGAAGGAGAAGCACAAGACGAGGTACAGGCTTAAAAGATGAATGTTTTTCGAGTTTGTTTGTCTCCAAGGTCAATATATTAGGATAACGACTAACATAAATACATGGAATTCAAGTTCAGTCTTATAATTCTATAATAGATTGCTTTGTGTAGAATAAACCAATAGCTAAGCCTCTTTTTGGATCCAATATTGATGTAATATTGAGTTGCAACCTCAGCGCAACCCCACCTTCTATACTATAAAAATATTCTCTATTTTGGTTAAAAAGAAAAACAAAGAGACAAGGGTGGCTAGTGCGGGGGGGGGAGTATTTGTGATCATGGAGGAAACCAAGTATTTCATTATGCTTTGGGGATTGGAAATGTCTCTAACAATCTTGCGGAAGCCTATTCATTGTGGTGCAACCTCATCATTTCCAAGGACAAAGGAATCAAAATATTGATTGTGCTTGGAGACTCAATGCTAGTAATTAGATTAGTGAAGGATGAAGCCAATCCAGGGGGGAGCAAGTTGAGTTCTCTCATTCGTTGCATCAAGAGAACCACAACATATTTCGACAAAAAAGTATTTCTACCGCATCAAAAGGGAGCTCAATGATGAAGCTAACTATTGGGCCAAGGTGGCATTGTCATTGAGTCCTGGATCCTTTATTAAAAATGGGGTTCTAAGCACTATCCATGTACATCAATTTATTAATGGCACTCAAAATAATTCGCAATAAATTCAAATCAACACTTGGACGATATGCAGGGATGGATGGCATGTGGCCTTTGCAGCTCCCACACTTGACATTTCAATGTAGGCTTGTGGCAATTAAATTCCCTCCTATGTGATATTCATCGATATATGGGACAAAGAAGCACTAGTGGTATACTTGATTCTTCCCTCCTTTTGGTTCGACTTGTGTTTTGAGGATGGGCAGTTTAAACTGCGAGTTTGTTCGAGTTCCAAGAGTGGAGGACCGAAGTAGGAGCATCATCTCTTAATAGTGGCATCCGGGGGAGGTAGATTCAAATTGTATCATCTTCTCAATGCAGGTAATTTTATTCCTCTCGATCAAGCAAGCCCCGGTTCCTCGGTTTGTGTTCTCAGTACCTGTTTCTCTAGAGAAATTTCATGTTTTAGGCAAGAGCAGTGGGAATAGAGGCTTGATATCTTTGTTAGTCTGTCAAGGGGTTGAAAATCGAAATCAATGTGGAGGATTGGTCTAGTTCGAGTCTTGTTTCGGTCTTATTGTGAAAGGCATCCCCCTTACTGTCATGGATAATTCAAAGTTAAAGGAAGTTCGTAGAATTTTGTGCAAGCATGAATAAATTACCTAGGAAAATAACATATCTCTTATGTTAATTTCCTAAAAAATCACATAGTTGGAGTAAGCCAGTGCTACACAAAATGCAAATATAATGACTCTCATTCTCCTTCAGAAGAAACAAATCAACTCCTTGGAAGTGAAATGAAATAGACTTCACTTGGTGGTTGTGTCCTTGCAACTGGAACTTCTCTCTCTTGCTTCCAATAATTTAGGCTCGAGAAATTCTATGCTAGTAGGAATGAGGGAGGAGGAGATTGTTTGTCAGAAAAGATGTCTTATGGAGATAGAGGAACCAAGTCCCCCTCACTCAGGAGAGGGATAGGAAGCTCAAGTAAGTGTCCATTCATGATGTTATGAATGTTTTTTCAAATTACTAGTTTTTTGGGTCAATTTGTTAAGCAATTCATGAGTGTGATCACCTGGAACTCCTGTCTGGAAATTTTTTTAAAGTTTAGCATGGTATGTATAGAAATTAGTACAATTTTAGAGACATCTCTCAATTATGATGAATGTAGATGTTGCGAACCTCGACGCAACCCCCTTTTAATATGAATATATATATTTTTTGTTATGGTTTAAATAAAAGATAAAAAATAACGAAGAGACAACCATCTACCTGGATGATAAGATAAAACAATAATTGGCTTCATTATAATATATGTTCCCATGAAAAAAGAATGAGTTGCAGTGAATCACATAAATCAAAGCAATGAGAATAATTAAAGAAGAAAATTATGAAAGAACTTGATCTTGTTAAGTAATCAGAACAAAAATACATGATATGCCATATGATGTTTTACATATGCGATGTTTACATATTTATACAATTTGCAAGATAATGTTTCCATTAAAAGGTCGCCTTTGGCTATAACAAGTGTAACATCCCCGTTACCAAACTCACTACTCTGATACCATAATGTAACATCACCTGACCTACTACTGAGATATGCTACTCCAAAATCCAGTGTGCAGATTCTACTCTATAACATAAGTCTGCGCAGTAATACTTGAAGTAACGCACTCAACCCCAAGTTGAGTTGCGCCACACAACTTATAATAGCATAAGTAACACAAAATAACTGTGTGCACAATGATACCGAGCACACAACTTTATTGTGCGTGCATTCCATTCTGAACATGAGATCACTATTGCACGTGCAACAACTCTAGCATCACATGCCAATTATGTACACCTTGTGCACACAAAATGCTTCCCTGTGTGCACAAATAAATCCAGCCTCTGGTGCACAGAGAGTATTTCCCTGCACACACGACCATTCTAACCTCGCCTAGGAGACTCATGACCAAAATCATAAGGTTAACATAACATGAAAATTAATGACAATTGTCATACTCATGCAGCACTGCAAATATTGACTATCGACACCACACTTACATGTGCAAGCAACATTATACAAAATAACAACAATTACTTATATGCAAAAACATACCATAATTAAACCCATATTAAACACGGGTAATTAAGTACACAGTAAATGAGACAAGTGCATAGAGACACTTATCTTTTATGAAAAGTCACAAACTGTGCACAAAACTCAGACATTCCTCCCAGCCATAGACTTTGTTGCTCATATACTTTCAGCAATAGGTCACCCCCGAGATAGGGCTTAATTCTGCTAGGTCAAAAGGGTTCCTAATGCCAAGCTAAGGTTTGACAATCAACATAATTGCTCAGTCCAAGGTGCCAATACTGCAACTAGCCTATAATCTCTCATTCCCCATGCACATGTTACACCCAAGGAAGTGTGCCCCTTATTTTCTCAACAGTCCCTCGGCTGACCCACTTCCCTTCCATGGTTCTAGCAACATGTCAGACAAGAAGTCTCAGAGCCATGCAAATAATTCCCAGCTCACTAGGGAACAATTCTCGGCAAAACTCTCACCTAGAGAGAATGCTCACGGGCCTCACAACCCGCCTATTCGAGAACAAATCTCTCACCTAGAGAGAATGCTCACGAGCCTGACAACTTGCCTCTTCGGCAACAAAACTCTGGTTACAATACAAAAAAACCCTTAGAAGCTTTTCTCTACAGATAAGGTAATAATCGTCCTTCTTCGATGGTCTGACCCCTTTCTGCTCATGAGAAAATGAATGACTAATTCCCTCGAATGAGTTCTTCCCCTAAAATACACTAAAGACAACAATATATATTGCATGCCTTAAACTGGACACTTGTCACCTTCAGAAGTAGCTTTATCCACTTGGTGACCCGTTCCCATCCCTCAAGAACTTAGGATAAATAAATATCCATAAAATACACTTTTTCAAGAAATATTAATAAAATATTCCCTAGGATTTAAGTCCCCCCCCTTTTCCCTTTTTCGGTGGAGTTAGCCCCCCGTCTCTTTTTGTCTAATCTGTCTATGTACAAGGATGTGATAATATTAATAACTTGAGTATGATTACACTTTACAAGGATAGGCACATTGGCCCATTTGCATCCCAGCTCACCAACCTCATAACCACACAGGCTCTTCAACCTCCAATACATATACATCCATATATATAGATATATATAACACAACTCGATGTGCACTGCCAGGTAATCCTGTTACACATGATTTTGGTCACTCTGGTGATGTCTCTACAAGTGATGTGTTCAGGCTCCCACAAGGAATTTTTGCCTGAGAAAGATGACTGCTGTCTTCTTCCAAAAAACACAATTTTAAGATGAGTTTGTAGGCTGCCTATGTTATAGGGTGCGAGAATCCCTCATTCTCGCAGGCCACCCACACTTAGGGTGTGAACTGTTCGTAGTCTACTCCATAGATAGGGTGCAAACCTGTTTTGAAGCTTGGAAAGGAGAAGAGGTCACAAAGGTTCTAGAAGGGGATCTTCTAGAAAATGAGTTGGCATTCGCATGGTTGGCATCCTACTGACTTCTCAGATTTGGTGGG
>SNQJ01S0008569.1:80750-91917 GCA_010110895.2 Picea sitchensis | reverse complement strand
GTCTTCACAGTACCTGGAATCGACATTGGCCAAACTCACTCGGGCTCCTTGGAGGGTATACCCATGATTATGTGTGGGAGCTTGCACCAGGGTGTAAGTCCGTTAAGCAGGTCGTCAACGTAACTTTTCCACCCTAGTCCAGCCCCCTTCTTGTTTCGTCATCGCGACGTTGGATTTCATCACCAACTAGTGACTTCGGAATTGGAAGGTCTTGTTTGCTTGGTTTTTGCTTCCTAGATTTTACTAGCGTGTGCTGTTTGTTTACCCAAGTTGGCCATATAATTTCTTTCGTAAGATTCCAACTCGATCACAATTGACGCTCCACACCGTTCACATAGAATGCAAGCCCTATCCCCAAAAGATCTGGAAGGTTCTCAACCCTTGCCTACCAACTCACTGGAGAGCTCTCCTCAACAGAATGAAGTCCAAGATGTCGCCACTCCACAAGTGGAAAGAACTAACTCTTTAGAACGGTTCCAAATTACCAATTCTCGAGAGGACTTCCGACTTCCTTCCGACTCTGAGAGACGTATTATTCGAGTGAATTATTCCGGAGATCTAGTTGTTTAGTCTTCTGGATCACCAACCAGACCTTTCATAGGACCTGAGGGTCAAGATCCTTTTTGGACTACTAGCATTTTTAGACGGGATCTCTTTGGCTCAGGAGCAGGCGTTGATATCACTATCGCACCTTAGCTGCCTGAAACATCTGATCCAGGCACATTACCTTTTACTACTGCATATTATTTCCTGGTACAGACACTTCGCCAGCTGACCACATCTTGACTCTCCCTCTACAAACAATCCATTACATAATGGTCCCAGATACTACAAGTCCTCACACCAGGATTACAATGGCTGGCCAAGCTCCCATTGGCATGCCGCTGTCGCCCAGAAACACCCCACCACTTCCACCCGGATATCATCCGTTGAATGCTTTTATTCCCGCTCCTACACAAATATCATCTGGGACTCCTGGCGGTTCCACTCCTTCTGGGCACCATCTTCCCATTTTCATTCTGACACTTCCTCCACCCCCTTTCAGAGGAACTCATCCATCCTCTATCGGAGGCACTGATCCTAGTGGTACCATCCCGTCTTTCACACCTAATTACCAGATTCCTGTTGGTGGAAAATTCCACCAAGGAGGCCAAACTCAACCCCCTTTTGCAGGACAAATGCCAATTGGGATGCAACCCCCGATTGGAGGGAAACCCCCACCAACCCCACCTTATGGAAAAAACATACCTCCATGCTTGGACCAGTATTGGAATTATCTTATACAACATAATCCTCAATCAACTGGGGGGAAGCAACCTCAAGCTAGCTCCGTCATACCCCCTAGTACAGGCCAACCATATCCAGGCACGTCTAATCCTATTTGGGGCTCGAACACCCAACCCCATGCCCCTGTCCAAGGGTACAACCCTATGAATTACTTGCCTCCACACCAGCCACTGAATCTGCCTGGATCTTCGCATTATATGCAGACTACTTATGGTCCCACTGGTTTACCGATGGGAATCCCTCACCAAAGTCACCAATACCCGCATGTGAATAAATAGTTACCTTTCTTAGCCACTCTGGACCTCTCGGATCTGTCGAGGATTTTAAATGATCCAATCTGTCACTTTCCTCAATGGCCCGCCATACCAACCAAACTACCATCTGACATCCCTAAATTCGATGGTAAACCGGGAGAGGACCCGAACAATCATGTAATGACTTTTCACCTTTGGTGCTCATCCAACTCCTTGATGGATGACTCTATTCGTTTACGCCTTTTTTAGAGAACCCTCACAGGTTCCTCCACGAAGTGGTATATCGAGTTACCGTGAGGCTTCTTCACCGACTTCAACACCCTCGCTATGCTTTCCTCACCCACTACCAGTTACCGATTCGCTACGAAACGGGAACCGAGATTTTGAGTTCTTTCAAACAAACCAAAGCCACTCATATCTCTGATCACATTCATGAGTGGCGACAAAGATGAAGTCTCATCAAACTCGAACTTCCCGATCAGTTGCTGGCAAAATGGTTCACGAAATCATTCGTGAATGACATCAGTCGTGACATCGCCATGGGTGGAGTTGTCACAAAAGAACAGGCCATCAGTCGTGTCCAATACCTCGACCTCGTTTACTCACAGACGGGTACTCTTTATGACTTACTACCTGATGCACCTCGTCCTTCTACTTCTACTACTTCAACCACTCCTGTTGCTTCTCATGGAACTGATGGTGTGATTGGCACCTTCCATGCCCAACCTCATTCTATCCAAACCTCTAGCAACAACCCCAAAGCCATTTCTTCTAATGGTCAAAATGCTTCATCTCCTAGCCCTCCCACCGGCAGGACTTCTGAGGTAAAATTTGTCCAATCTACCCCTGGTGGCAAAAATAAATTCAAAAAAGGAAAGGGTAAGAACAAGGAGGATAAAAATAATCCGCAAACTGAGAAAACCAAAACCTCGCCTGTCGACGATAGGGATAAACGCAAACCCCGATATCCTTGTCTTATCTATGGTGATGATCACTACACTAAAGATTGTCCACGACGAGCCGAGGTTACTAAGTTCCTTCAAGGGACCATGAAACCACCCACTCCGGCCGTATTGTCACAACCCTTCCCTTCTCAACAACAGGCCCAATTGGTCATCCATGACCAACCTTTCCCCTCCAATACATCCTATGTCTTAATGTGTACAAGTGATTCAAAGCAGAATGACATCACACTTACCACTCGAGCCAAAGATTATTCTTCCTCCAAAGAGAAGGTTGATGTAATACCTCCTTCGGTGGTCCAACCATCTCCCACGACTCCAGCTACCAATGGTCCTCTTCATCTTGAACGACCGAGCATAGACACAGTTCTTCACCCTCCTCCAAAGGGTGTCGTTCGGAAATCAGCTTTCAATCCTTATGCACGTGTTGCCCATAACCACAATATTAATGAAGATCTGGCCCAACCACCATCCGCAATGTCAACCCTCGAAGTCCTTCAAAGTTGTCCTATACAACAGAAGGCACTGTTGAAAGCTATTGGTGGAATCGACCCTGCGGATATGAATTTAATAATTTTTGACTTGGAAGATCACATTCCAAGGTTACCCCCTCAACTCACATTCCAAATACAAGTTATTGTCTCCGACAAAAACATTTGTAGGACAATTATTGATGAGGGTGCCTCGACGTGTGTCATGTCTATTACCTGCTGGAAAGCCATCGACTCTCCTCCTTTGATTGAATCCCACAACACACTCAAAGGCTTCAATGGCTCTGGTTTTAAGCCTTATGGTGTCCTCCCTTCATTGCCTATTACGTTAGAAGGCAAAACGGTCCAAGTTGAAGTGGAGGTCTTTGACGCTCCTCTCGATTACAACCTTCTACTTGGCTGTAGCTGGATTGATTCCATGCGTGCAGTTGTGTCGACTGATTTCCGCGTCGTGCGTTTCCCACATCAAGGAAAAGTAGTGACCATCGACCAATTGGCCTTCTTCCACTTCGATACACGTACCGACAACGTACCATTCATTGCGAAACCCCCCTGGATACGAGAACGTCGGTGTGGGTCTTATTAAAGATTCCTCATTAATGGGTACTTTCCCCATACCACCACCTGATGTTCCACATCCGTTTGTCGCCTCGATCAACATGATCTCCACCTCTGTTCACGGAACCCCTGTGTCTTACGACCCATGGATGGTACCCAACCCTGGCGATCATCTTTGTTATGGCGATGAAATGCCTTTGAGTCCGATCGAATTCGCTTATCAATCCATTCAATCGACAACCCCTACTACCCCCTCTCTTGGTGATTCATATCCAGACCCTTTCTGTGTCATTTTTCCCATGGACGAGATGATTATGTCTGTTATGTCCATGGAAGATACCCCTTGGGATGATGGACATCATCGTTCCATCCTCTTCCTGGAACAACACACCATCAAGGGTTACCAACGGATCTCGACCCCATCGACCATTGTCGTCATTTCTACCGTTCCCGAGTCTACACATGATCTGTTCTACGAAGGGAACTTAAATAATATCTTACCCACCATCCTCCTCGACATATCCATAAAACCTAGAATTGTCGAAAATGTGCATATCGGAGCTTCGTGTTCCCATGATGAAGTTGTCACCTACAAGTCTCTTTTCCAAGAATTTTGTGACGTCTTCACCTGGAGCTATGAAGAAATGCCAGGTATCGACCCCGACATTGTGATACATGAGATTAAGACATACCCGGACGCTAAACCCATCCGACAACGACTTCGTCCGATCCACCCACGTAAAGCAACCGCTATCAAGCTTGAAGTTGAGAAACTTCTTAAGGCTGGCTTCATTTACTCGGTGGCTCTAACTGACTGGGTTTCCAATCTTGTTCCAATCGACAAGAAACAAGGCACAATCTGCGTGTGCGTTGATTATAGGGACATTAACAAAGCTTGTCCTAAAGACAACTTTCCTACCCCCTTCGTTGACCAGATCATCGACGATTGTGCCGGAAGCAAAATCTTCTCTCTGATGGATGGTTTCTCTGGATATAATCAAATCAATATCGTACCAGCGGACCAACACAAGACCACTTTTATTTGTCCTTGGGGCACCTTTGCCTATCGAAAACTCCCATTCGGTTTAAAGAATGTCGGTGCAACTTTTCAACGTGCTATGTCTTACGCCTTTCATGACATAAAGCACATTGTGCAGCCATATCTCGATGACTTACCCACTCATTCCATGCGTCGTGTAGATCATCCAATACACCTCCGTGCCATTTTCCTTCGATGTCGGTTTTACCATATACGCTTGAATCCCCACAAATGCGTTTTCTATGTAGAATCCGATCGACTTCTGGGCTTTATTATTTCACGTCAAGGGATTAGGGTAGATCCTTTGAAGGTCAAGGCGATTCTCAATCTCCCTCCTCCTTCCTCACTTCGCCAGTTACAAAGTTTGCAAAGGAAGGCAAACTTTCTCCATCGCTTCATCCCAAACTATGCTGAGATAACTCTTGGATTTACACGACTGCTTAAGAAAGGTTTCGAGTTCATATGGGATACCACTGCCAACAAGATTTTGAAGCTTTGAAACTGTCTTTGACACGTACCCCATTACTCTCCCCACCTAATTACAGTCGGGATTATTTCCTTTACCTCGCAGCCTCGGACTATACCATCGCTATGGTTCTCGTCCAGGAGGATGATTCTCATGACGAACATGTCATTTATTACTTGAGTTGGAGTCTCACGACTACCGAAACCAAGTATTTACATGTTGAAAAACTGGCCTTGGCAGCCGTCCAAGCTGTTCAACGTTTCTGGTACTATATCCTCTCTCGCAAGACTACGGTAATTTCTAACTGCAAACCTATGTAGCACATTCTTATACGCCAATTTCTAGGGGGGAAAATACTCCAAATGGATCGTAATACTCCAGGAGTTTGACTTAGAATTCGAACGCGCTAAGTCCAAGAAATCCTTGGTGTTTGCCGAGTTGATATGCGACCTTCCCTGCTCTGAGACGGAAAATGTAGTAGCCAATTCATTACCCGATGAATCCCTTTTCCTGATTAGTTCCGATGACCTTTGGTATGAAGATATCATCATATATTTCTAGACCCAGACCCTCCAGACCCAGACTTTCCGGCCCAATTTGTCTAGCACTGACCGCTGTCGAATACGCTACCAAGCTCGTCAGTATATTATCCTTGGTGATACTCTTTATCGTCATGGGATTGACTCCATTTTTCGATGCTGCCTCACGTTTGACGAAGCCGAGAAAGCCCTCAACGACTGCCATTCTGGAGCTTGTTGTGGTCACATGTCTGGGTATGCAACTGCCCAAAAGATCTTTCGAGCAGGGTATTTTTGGCCCTCTTTATTCAACGACTGTATAATCGCCGTCCAAAAATGCCACGCTTGCCAAACCTACAACAATAAAATACGATCACACCCTGCTCCTCCACACCCTGTGGTCTCCGTTGGTCCTTTTGCGAAATGGGGTATCGATTTCATGACATGTCACCCTCACTCGACCGAGGGGCATGGATACATTATTGTAGCCGTAGATTATTTTACGAAATGGGCTGAGGCGATGCCAACATTTGACAATACTGGAAGGACTGCAACATTATTCATATTCAATCACATCATTGCTCATTTTGGTGTGCCTCGGGATATCGTTACTGATCATGGTAGCCACTTTAGAAACTTCATGATGTCCGAACTCACTGAAAAGTTGGGTCTTTGCCATGAAAACTCAACACCCTATTATCCACAAGCCAACGACCAAGTTGAAGCAATAAGCAAGGTCCTCATTACCATGCTTCGACGAATGATAGGGATTCACAAAATGAGTTGGCACACGATGTTGTTTTCAGCATTGTGGGCTTACCAGACATCCGTTAAGTCTGCTACCAGGTTTACACCATTCAAGTTAGTTTATGGTATAGAAGCCATCTTGCCGATTGAATGTGAGATACCCTCCCTAAAACTAGCCGTCAGACTTCTCCCAAACACTTCTGCCGAAGAAGAACGTATGTTGTATCTCATGCAATTAGACGAAACCTGTCGCGATGCCACCCTGGTTATAGAAGCCCAGAAGAAACGCGTCAAAGCCCAATACGACAAACATGTCAGGCCACACGTTTTCTCTGAAGGTGATCCGGTTCTTCTTTACAAACAAGATCAGGATATGCTAAGAGCCGGAAAATTTGAAGCTATGTGGCGAGGTCCTTATATCGTTAGACGAGTTTTGGAGAAAGGATCTTACGAGTTAGTGGACTACGACGGTATCCCTTTGAGTGAACCCAGAAATGGGTTGTAATTAAAGAAGTACTATGCCTAAGATCACCTGTGCATGAGTGCTTGTATTTTATTGTATCATACTTCTTGTGTGTTACTGTAGTATGTTTTTTCGTTATTTGGTCTCTGCCCTCGACCGCTTATGTTACGTTGTGCTTGGTTTCCAAATGTTGGATTTTTCGTTGCCCCACATTGGCTTCGCCGATGGCGCTAGCCGTAGTACTCAGAACCTTGCTTCTGCTGCATGGGCAATTTACGCACCTACAAACGAACTTATCAGTCTGCGAGGTGTGTGCCTTGGTCGTGCGACCAATAATATTGCATAATATAGCGCCGTCGTCAAATTGTTGATTGATGCTATTTCGCTTGACATCTGCCACCTGGTTATATGAATCGATTCACAACTAGTAGTACTACAACTAAGTAATGTCTATGCTATTCAAAGTCCTACTTTATTACGGGTATATTTACGAATTCGCCTCTTGGAACGTTATTTTGATTATATTGAGTATCAACACATTCCTAGATGTCTAAATACATTGAATGATGCTTTAGCTAACTATGTGTTAGACAAACATTCGAGACATTTATAAACCAATCACACATTACATGTATAACACAACACAAGATAAGCCGGTAGAAGCTGTATATATGTATATAACGATCAAAAGTTTTTACAAAAAGTTTATGTTCAAGGACCAAAATCTCAAAAATACGAAGCCCATGGCTTATACAAAATAGCATCACGAATGACGCTCACGATAACACAACTGCTTGGGCTACCCTACGAAGCAGTTGGCTGATAGACTCAGACACGCCCATAGTATGGCGCTGGTAACGTCTGGGGATCTCCCCAATAGCCATATCTGGGATGTCAGCGGTCAACCCCTCCAAGTTCTGCTCCACTACCTTGTAGTCTTCGACATCCCATCTCACCACTGGAGCCGCCTCTCCTTGCCGTTGAATAAGAGACCTCCATGGAGGTCGATATGGCCCCACATCTGTCATCAAAAAGAGATTTTTTGATTAGTTATTGGATAAACACAAAAACATTTCATATGATAAAACTTGCAAAAACATTTAGAAAAGAACAAAATGTGTACTTCTTACCTAAATCACCCTACTGAGCATCGTCAGGCAGGGCCAAATCCGGATCCCCTCGAAAATCCAAACCAACGTCTGCGTAGTCGTCAATCATCAACATCTGAGGCCGCAATGAGTCGAAAAATGAATCATTATACTTGATGATGGGCCCTGCTACGTGTCGAGCCATGAGGTTGCACCACCTCAACATCCTCGGATCCTGTGGGGCTGGTAAACCCCAATCAACCTGTAGTCTCAGTAGTGGGACCCTATCGAGGAAGAAGGACACCAAAAGTGATCCGTACCCAAACTGCTTCAAGTTACCCCTCCTGCACTTCGTCAATTGCCTCTTCATACTACGGAGAACTGCATCCGACCAGTTGAA
This sequence comes from Picea sitchensis, assembly GCA_010110895.2. NCBI lineage: Eukaryota > Viridiplantae > Streptophyta > Pinopsida > Pinales > Pinaceae > Picea > Picea sitchensis. Next base: position 83,644 of record SNQJ01S0008569.1, on the reverse strand, counting down.
GACCCAAGGCTCTGTGCACTCTATGGCATATTGGAAGTAGCTCTAGAGAGCTATGTGTGGAGCCGCGCTCTCGGCCATGCATGCTATAGTGAACAAGATGGTTCGCAGGGTCAAGTTTTGGACACCCCAAATAGCAACCTTACCCTTGCTTCTTTCTGCCTTGGGAACACAGTACTGGCAACAATACTCACTCATAGGGACTTTTCTGCCTTGGCCACCAGTCAAGCTAGCGTGGTACCCACGTCGTGATAACCCTGTTAGAAAATAGATATCCTCGATATCTAGGGTCAACGTGTGGACTCCCATGTGAAATAACTGTTGGTCCACGTCGCACATATGGACTAGATATTTCAACAATCTAAGTTGGGCTCTCATGCCCGGAATCCTGAAGAATTTCAAGAGCCCACAGTCCCGGAGGGCAACGACGGTACCCGGGTCATTCCCGACAATGGCATCCTCCTCCTCATGTTCTCTTTCTCACCACTCTAGCATTGTGATGGTCAAACACTTGCACAAGAGCCATGAGAAAAGGGTCAACAACTTATTTCAAACCTTGGCATAATTTTTATTGAACAAAAGACAACTTTAAAATTCATTTTTCGGCCCCCGCAGGTGCCCCTTTAGCACAGTACGAGATTCTCGCAGGTGCCCTTAAGGCCACTTGCGAGAATCCTAGATTCTCGCAGGTCCCGCATGGCCAGCCTGCGAGAATGCTTGGGCGCAAGTTATGGCCCTAAAATGGACCTAAAACCCTGAAAATTGCCAATAAAAACTAAAAATAAACCATGGAAAAGTTAAAAGATCAAGAGCTTACCTCGTTGGCGAAGAAGGTTCGCCAAATGGTCGCTTGTGCCTCTCGCGATCGAGCAAAGAAATTTGGGGGAAATGAGGTATATTGGACAAGTTTTTGGCAAAATCACTATGAATTGGTAAAAAGCCCTTTTTACCCCTATTTATTCACTTTTTACCATTTTTGTTGATTTTTTATATTATTTTGTCTATAAAACCTAATGCCCTAATAGCCCTATGAGTGTGGTTTCTTGCAGATATAGCAACTTTAAAGTCCAATCGAAGGAGTACGGGTGTTTTTCTTTTTTTGTCACATGTACAGTGACCTTTTTAAGGTTTTTGTAGGAAAAACCTCAAGCTCAGTCTTCGTTCGTTCTCGCGCTCGAAAATGCATGAGAACGTAACTGAGTATACTTTTTCTCATCTTTTCGTACTCGTATGGTAACATGAAAATGACGAACCTAAGGGAGTATTCTTTAAGGTCTTTTCACGCTCCATAAGAACAAAAAGATTGTCAAGCGATCTTGTTCTCTTCACGCTCGTTAAAGTATCTGAAGAAAACGTTCGACGGGCGATAGTTTATCACTTTTTCGGTCTCGTCGGACTTATTTACGAAAAATGAACTGGGAGAGTTCTCTTTAAGTGTTTTTCAGACTCTCAAAACATGAAAACCCCCTGAGTTTTCTATCCTTGGTCTCGTTAAACAAACATCGACAGACCCATAATGGGACCGAACCACTCCTTCCTAGGGTTCGTTAAATATACTCCGAGGGACTCATCCGAAGGATGAGCTTACATCAACAAGCATATGTTATCCTCCTCAAGCTTGCGTAAAAATAAAGAGGTACTCGCCATAAATGGTGGGGGAAATTTTGGGAAAGGGATGTGTTTTTGTATTCATATTAATGGCAGTAAGCGTCGCTCTTGAACATGACACCCCCTATTCATCATTTGAATCCGGGTTGGGAAATCCATTTGTCTCTCGTTCAATTTGCTACAAGGTCATATCTTGGGTCGTCTTTGAGTCAATGCTGCCAAGTATTCGGTCATGTCGTTCATATGTTCAAGAGAAGTTCACACGAGCCCTCTATTGAGTCAGCCATCTGCAGTTTTCCATTCTTACTATGTCGGCCTTCCTTGTGTCCATTTCGACTCATATTCATACTTTGTCTCATCTTCAAAATCTGTTACTTATTTCGTGTCATTGATGGGGGATACATTAAGGCCCTCCTGTGATGAGTCTTATTCCGTCGACTCCAACCCATTATCCAGAAATGAGACTTAGAAATCATTAAGTACCTTAGAGCTTGCATGCCTTAATGGTAGGTCTCTTCACTTTCGACAGGGGTTTCACATCATTGATCCCTGATCGAGATATTTCGTCGAGTGCTCGAATTCGACTCATTCATTCACATTCGTTCGGATTGTACTTCAGTACCTTGGGAGTCATTAACATCAATGGTGATTTCCCTCGCACTTGTTAACGGTTTTCATCAATGATCGATAATCAAGTGGTTTCTACCATGTTCGACTTCAGTAGATGCAATAGCATGGCTAGATTCGTACTTTCAGGTGACGGGATTGAAGACCCTGGGTCTCATCTTTTTTTATCTAAGCTGCTATGGAGTATGTATGATTTGTGTCGGTGCATAGATCCACTTTGTATGTCACGTGGCTATGTCATCTTAATTCAAGTCTTCTCACATAGATCCATAGTGTATTCCTGGTGGCTATGTAGCGTTTTGACGGCATGGATCCATGGTGTATGATTGGTGGCCATGACCTACGTTTCCATTCATTTGTGATCTGAGCATGGGAATGCCTACCTCATAACTGGTATTATATTCTGCAGATGCTTGATTGTTTGCAGGTTTTCAATTAGGTGCTCTCTTGGTTTCTGACACACACACACAGTTTACAAAGTATTTCGGCTGTCACAGATTCCGACCTCATACTTTGGGGGGCATTCTGTTACACATGATTTTGGTCACTTTGGTGATGTCTCTACAAGTGATGTGTTTAGGCTCCCACAAGGACTTTTTGCTCGAGAAAGATGACTATTGTCTTCTTCCAAAAAACACAATTTTAAGATGAGTTCGCAGGCT
>SNQJ01S0008569.1:55353-77825 GCA_010110895.2 Picea sitchensis | reverse complement strand
CTCGGTGGAAGGTCCATTGGCGATCGGGAGGCCGACTTAAGCATTTAATGCGCCGTATTAGCATATGCACGGCTTTTTATGTGGACAGTCGCGCGTCGGGCGCTTAAGCGCGCACAACACGTTCTTATCCCGCGCATACGCGCGCACCTTACTAATGTGAAGTGCTTTTCAATTTTTGTATAGTTTTTGACCCTTCTGGAATGCTGTAAACTTCATTCTGTGCCATGAATGACTTCATTGTTGTGTTGATGATGCAGAGTTCTTGTCGCCCTGTGTGGACGAAATTTCAGTGATAACAGTAGTCTTGTTGATGTATTCTTCTTTAATTCTCACTTGGTGATATCCAGATCTGAGATCAATCTTTGAAAATATTTGTGCGCCTCTCAGCTGATCAAGGAGGTCATCTGTCCTTGGCAAAGGATACTTGTTCTTTACTATTACTTTGTTCAACTTCTTGAACTCGATACAAAGTCTCAGTGTACCATCCTTATTATTCACGAACAATACTAGGGCACCCCAAGGTGACACACTTGGGTGTATCTACCCTTTCTTCAGAAGCTATTCAAGTTGCACATGCAACTCCTTCAACTCTGGCGTACTCATGCTATAAGAAGTCTTGGATACGGGTGTTGCTCCCGACATCAAGTTTATAGAGAAATCGATATCTCTTTTCGGTGGCAACCCCAGTATCTCTTTAAAGACATCCTCGAACTCTTTCAGTACTTCCCAGTCTTCAATATTTAGCACTTTATCCTTAGGTGCCTCTTCCATGTGCGCTACAAATACTTGACATCCTTTCCTGTAACTTTTCTTTAATTGTGAGGCCGAAACCTCTTTAATAGATACAACTCTTGGAATGCCTTGAACTGCTCTTAAGTTTCCTTCCTCATCCAAGCAAGTAAATTCCTTATTGTAACAGTCCAAGACAACATGGTGTTCGTCCAACCAATCCATATCAATGAGGCAATCATATGAGCCCAAAGGTATGATATTCAAATCAACTTTTGTGCGCAGTCCATTCATTTCCATTAGACATGCCTTAACCATCTCATTAATTTTCCTTTTTTCTCACGTAGCTATCTGCATCAACCAAGGTTTTCCAAGCTTGCTTCTCAACAATTGGAATATTTCCACCATCTTAGGATCTAGATAACTATGATTAGCTCCCGAATCAATTAAAATAGCAATGGGTTGGTAATTAATCTTACCTCCCACTTCAATCATGTACGACTAAAACTCAATTTGCTTGTTATCTAGGGCTGCGTAAATCCTTGGTACATTTCATCACATGTCTTCAACTATAGCATCTTGTCGTACATTGTGCACAATGCTCGCTTTATCACATCTTCGAGGGAAATATCTGCGCATATGATCTCTGCCACAACCCCAACATTGAATAGTTTATTACCTTGGCTTTTTCCTCACTGTCTCCGTCATTCTAGGCTCATTAAGAGTTGGTTGTCGTTACACAATATTTCTAAAAAATGGTGGCTTAGCCCCCTTCTTCCTCTATTCCACCTTGTTTTTCATCTTGTCTTCCCAATCCTTTTGGAAAGTAAGTCTTTCCTTTTGCTGATCATAAAGACATTTAGCACACCTTATGTTTCCTCCAATGTCTTAGGGTCATCATATTGTATCTTGTCACCGATAAATGATGGCATCCCACTCAGGTACCTCTGAATTTTAACTTGCTCATCCTTGATGAATGCGACATATTTTAACAAATCTAGGAATCTTTTTTCATACTCATCTATTGTCATACTCCCAAGTTTGAGTTCAAAGAACTCCTTCATTTTCTTGTCATAGTAACACTTGGTTAAGTATTTCCTCTGAAAATACCTCTTGAACTCCCTCCAAGTAACCTTATTTTCATCAATGTTTTTCATTTGCACGAACTGATCCCACCACATAGATGCTTTTCCTTTTAGCTAATAGATGGCAATTCTCTCTTCTGTCTGCGCAGAATAATTGTGTAGCTGGAAGTACTTCCTCATACTCAATAGCCAAGTCTCTGCATCTTCATCCTTCTTGTGCTCACCATCAAAGGTAGAAGGCTTGATCTTATTCATTTCTCCATGTAGCTCATCCACCCCAGTCCTTCTCTTATTCTTTTTGACAGGAGATGGACTTGAGCTACTGTGCACTTTCCTAAATGAATGCTTTGGTGAGTGGTGATGATGTCTATCAACACTTCTTGCTTCTCTTCTTTTCTCATCATGAGACCTGTGACTTCTTGACTTGTTCGACTCTGTCTCCTTATCTATTTTGTTTTCTATTATGTATAAGCTTTGCATCAACTTGACATTGAAGTCATCTTGTAGCTCCTTGGCTTTCATAAGCCTTTCATGATTAGATTTATAGCCCTGGACATGTTTTTGCAGTCCCTTTATGGTTTCTACCAAGTTTATGTGCTCCTCCTTGTATTTTGTACCATCAGCACCCAAACTGACATACAGATCTTAGAATTCATCATCATGGCTAAAATCCCTCTGCACATCTTCCATGCTTTTTGACTTTCTGTGCTAGTTATGTCTCGCTATGATCGTTGTTAATTATGCAAAATGTGCATGCAATAAGATTTGTTAGACAAATTCATGCAATAATTTGATGAAAACTCTGCACCATTTTTTCAAAATCCTTTCTTTTGAAGCCCGTGCGTGCACTGACATTCAACATGTATCAATGTGCAATGTCAATATTTGACATATACACCACATATCATTATTTCACATGCACCACAATTTTTTCTCCGTGCAACCCCAATCTTTAGTGTGCACACCGGTGCACTATTGATTACTGCGCAGTTCCAGTGTTGCATCCCACAATGTACCAAAATTTAGTGCGCACACTTACGCATTCTTATTTTAGGTGCAATATGGATGCGCTATAATTCCAAATTCGACGACTTATCAATCTAAATTTTTCCTTAAATAGAAACTCGACCCATGTAGGCTCAACGTTGAAACCATAACTCTGATACCAATTTGTAACATCCCCATTACCAAACTAATTGCTCTGATACCACAATGTAACATCACCCAACCTACTACTGAGCTATGCTACTCCAAAATACAATGCATAGATTATACTCTATAACATAAGTCTGCGCAGTAATACTTGAAGTAACGCACTCAACCCCAAGTTGAGTCACACCAAACAACTTATAACAAAGAAAGTAACACAAAACAACTGCGCGCCCAATCATACTGAGCACACAACTTTATTGCGCGAGTATTCCATTCTGAATATGAGATCACTACTATGCATGCAACCACTCTAGCGTCACATGCCAATTATGTCCTCCTTGTGTGCGAAAACTTCTTCCTTGTGCACACAAGTAAATCCACCCTCTGGTGCACACACAGTATTTCCTTGCGCGCACGACCATTTTGACCTTGCCTAGGAGACTCATGACCAAAATCATAAGGTTAACATAAAAGGAAAATTAACGACAATTGTCATACTCATGCATGACTATAAATATTGACTATCAACACCACACTTACATGTGCAAGCAACATTATAAAAAAGGACAACAATTACTTATATGCAACAACATACAAGAATTAAACCCATATTAAACACATAATTAAGCACACAGTAAATGAGTCAAGCACATAAAGACACTTATTTTTTTATGAAAAGTCACCAACTGTGCGCAGAACTTAGACGTTCCTCCAACCATAGACTCTTTTGCTCATATACTCTCAGCAACAGGTCACCCTCGAGCTGAGGCTTAAATCCACCAGGGAAAAATGGTTCTTAATGCCAAGCTCAGGTCTAAAAATCAACATAATTTCTCAGTCCAAGGTGCCACTGCTAAAACTAACCTACAATATTTCATTCCCCATGCACCTGTTACACCCAAGGAAGTGTGCCCCTTCTCTACTCAATAGTCCCTTGGTTTCCCCACTTCCCTTCCACGGTTCCAGCTACAGGTCGAACATGAAGTCTCTGAGCCTTGCAACTAATTCCCAACTCACCAAGGAATAGTTCCCAGGAAAATTCTCACCTGGAGAGAATGCTCAAGGGCCCGACAACCCGCCTATTTGACAACAAATCTCTCACCTAGAGAGAATGCTCACGGGCCTGACAACCTGCCTCTTCGACAACAAAACTTTGGTTACAATAAAGAAAAACACTTACAAGCTTTTCTCTGTAGATAAGGTAATAATCGTCCTTCTTCGATGGTTCGACCCCTTTCTGCACATGTGAAAACGAATGACTAATCCCCCAAATGAGTTCTTCCCCTGAAATACACCAAGGCCAACAATATATATTGCATGCCTTCAACTAGACACTCATCACCTTCAGAAGTAGCTTTAGCCACTTGGCAACCCGTTCCCATCCCTCAGGAACTTATGATAAATAAATATCCATAAACTACACGTTTTCTAGAAATATTAATAAAATATTCCCTAGGACTTAAGTCCCCCCCTTTTCCCTTTTTCAGTGGAGCTAGCCCCCCGTATATTTTCATCTGATTTGTCTACGCACAACAATGTGATAATATTAATAACTTGAGTATGATTACACTTTAGAAGGATAGGCACACTGGCCTATTTGTGCCGACTCACCAGCCTCATAACTACACAGGTTCTCCGGCCTCCAATACATACATACATACATACATACATACATACATACATACATACATGCATACATATATATATAAGCTTGATGCGCATTGCCACGTAATCCTCGCGCACTTACTCAAGTGCGCACAACACTTTGAAATGTGTGCACCCTTCCTTTTATGTGCAACCATGCGCACTTACCTAGGTGTGCACACATCACTATGAAATGTGCAAACCCTTTCATTGATAATAATTCTCGCACACTACTTAGGTGCTTGCAACACCAGGCTCACCCGCCTATATGTACATTTACATTTACAATTGGTACCAATGACTCACCAACCTATATGTACAATTACAAAGGGTTCAGATTAGGGACATTACAAAAAGATTCTTGTAAATCTTGGAAATAACTAGTTATTTCTAAGTTGATCATTGAAGTTGGCATAGACTTGGTCAACTTTGATCACCTTGAATGGAAAATGCACCAAATATCTCAACCTCAATATTCTACTATTGAGCTTGAAGAGTTTAGAATTGAGGAAGCATTATTAGATGGATGTTCCTCTGTCGAATATTTCGTGTGAAATATTTGTAGATGTAGAATTGATTACATGTTGAAGTCTGAGTATGCAAGTTTCTGCAATTAGCCATAATGTTAGCAAGTTTTCTGGATAAAAACTGTGTAAAAAGTTTTGAAATGTCCTAGAATAACATTTCGAGTGGACACTCCACCCATCATCAGGGAAAAATGAAGCTTATACATTGAAGAAGAGTGTCAAGGTGATAATTTATAGAGAAAGATTGGAGTTGTCTGTTAAAGGGAGGGAGGAGGTAAAACTGAAAAATTAATTAAAAACTGGAAAGGCCGTTGGGATTAGGTGCTGAAATATTATTAAATAACAAAGTATAAAGGATAACCAAGGTGATAAATTATTAAAGTATGAAAGGTAACCATTGTGATACCATATTAAAGCCATTCCAAGAAATAATAAAATAATTCATTAATTCAGATAGGAGTAAAAATACTAAATTAACGCATTAATTCAAAGGTAAATTTAGGTTAAAAATAATGAAAACCTAAAGTCAAAGAGAGGTGAAATTAATAATGGTGGAGGAAGTACTTGGGTAAGGGTAAAAGGATATTAAGGAGAGAAAGGAAATAAATTTGGTTGTAATTTATAAAGATAGAAAAAAGAAATGTTATGATAAATAACTTTAGTATGAGAAAATAAAGAGAATAAAGTAATAAATCATAATTTCTTAAATTAGATTAAGAAAAAGATGAGATAAAAAGAGAATAATAAAATAAATAAATTATAATATATTAGATCAAGTACGGTCCACAATTGCACTAACAATGATGAGAAACTTGGGCTTGTTAAAGAAGGAATCACAATGGATCTTGTTGTGGGCACACTCTCGATCACACTATAAGTTGAGAAATGCATATAGTGGACCATGATTGCACCAAGGCACAAATCAGTTGTAAATCAAGGGATAACACTTGATATGTGTTGTATGGTTATTTACATTGATGAGTTGTATTTCTTTTAATTAAAATAAGCATAGTAAGGGTGCTTGCCTAGCCATTAGGTTGGTTGGTTCAAGTGACCTAAGGAGATGGGGCTATAATAGAGGTTACTCATGTTTTCATATCATTTGGCTATCATACTTCTAAGGAGAAGCTAGAGACCACTATAATGGTTGGTTGCAATTAAGATAAGTATTGAAACATATATATGAGAAGCTAAAAATTGAATATTGAGGATGGAGTTTCGAGGATGGGTTTCTTTTATGTGATTTCATATCTTGTTGAGATTTGGAGTTTAAGGTCAAAGTTATTTTCCACTCTATGGTTGTTATGAGGAAAATCTCTATGGCGAGGGGTAAACCACAACAGACGGAATGACACCCATAAATCAACTCTGAACTCAAGTATGCTAGATAAATAGAAATGCTAACAAGAGAAGGATAAGAGCCTACCTTGTCTGGACATCTGAAGAAGACCTCGGTTGAGCTCATGATTGAAAACTTGATGCCTTCAACTTGTCCTCAACAATCAAGATATACAAGCATATATAAATTATATAGAAAGTTAGCATATAAACTAGCATAATCCATTAAAATGTAAAACAAATACGCCCACATAAAGTGATGTAAATATTTGCGACATATAATTGGATGAGAAAAGAGTATTTCTATTAATGTAATCAACAGAAGTACATATGTGACAAACTTCTGTAACGACACATATATGAACTGAGAAACTAAGTCCCTCTAGTTGGGCCTTCACCACTTCAATCCTCCACAAAGGCAATCTCACGAGTAGTAGGAGTCAATGAGGTTCTCCATCTCAAGATAGGAAGAGCTTGGGGGCTGAGCACAAAGAGTTAAAACTTTCAAGGACAAAGGGATGCAAACTCAATATGAAGTGAAATTTCTCCAGAGTGTCTTTGCTCTCAATGATGTGTGTGTTCAAAGGCTAGTATATGGCTCAATTTATAGCCTCCATATGGAATTGAAGGGTCGGGCCAGAGCGTTTCCAATATATGGAAGGTTAAGGATCATGGATCTCGTGACATGGCGTGGAAACTCGACATATTTTTAATTTTTAGCACAAAACTCGATGTACACAGGCTGTAATGGAGCAACCTGCGTATGTGCGAGTTGTCTACTTGTAGGTTGCGTATATGAACAAAAAATTGTATATTTAGCTCTGGAGTGAACAAAATGGGGTAATGTGAGTCTACAGAGGGAAATGGAATGCCATCAAAGCAATATGCATGGAGTGTGGCAAAAATTGTTATAACAATGGCATTTACTATTTTTGGCTTGTGTGGAGTTCACATAGGCTAGATGTTGTGGCCTTTCATGCCTATCACGAGGACACACGATGATGTTTTGATGACCACCACACTTACTTGATAATGTTACTTTGAAATTTGCACAAGAAATTATCAATCAAGGATATGACCAACATGGTTTCTCCCAAGGTGCCAAGGGAGCTCATTTCAAAGGTGGTACACAAGGTAGTGATATCCCTTTTTATGAATTTCTTGTTGATATTCAAGATTATGAATATGCTATTGTCTATATAAATATTAAAAAGCGCACATTGTTGGAGTATTTCATGGGATGTATCCCACCTATTAGGGGTGGAAACCCCTCACTAAGGCCAAAGGGGACACTCTTTATGCACAAGGCAAGCATGAAGGGCTCTTGCTTGGGCTTCAAACTAACCCAAACAAGCCAGAGAAATGTATATATAAGTTAGGATGAAATAGTTAAAAAAGTAGTAATTGTTGTTGATGATATTGTAAGAAAGAAGAAGTGATATATGTGATGCCATTGGGAGGAATCGTAATTGTAAGGGATTGAATGGAAGTTAATAGGTCGAATTAAGATAAGTTCTGTAATAATTGAGGGTGGGTTTGTTTCCTCGTTTCTGGTGTCATTTGATTGGGATGTGTTTTTCTACCGAATTTAGGATTAATGCAATGGTTTATAATGTTGTATGTATGAAGAGATCATGTTACATGTATGTCATTCTCAATTTATTGCAAATTAAACATCGTGATTATATTTATATCCAACATTATGTGGGAATTCCAATTCAATACTCTACACTAAATCCAAAAGAATCAGACCACTAAAGACAACAAGGGAAAAATCACAGAAAAACAAAGATGCCACCAAGGAAAATTACAACCCATAACCAAACCCACAGAACACTTGAGTTGAAAGCAAGTCCAGAAAACCAACATAACGTAACACAATAATTATAATAGGGAGCCTCTTTTGAAGAATTATCATAGAGACTCGAGAGACAAGTAGGAATGTGACCACAACACAAACTAATGAAATAAGTAAGATTGTGGCTAAAACACAAACCAACATGTCACAAGTACCATTGTCAATGGATCCATGTATGGAGAAGATCATGTATTTATTTTTGAATCACTCCGTAAAGTAATCAGTGAAGTTAATTCAACAAAAAAAGGGGCCATTTTCAAAGTATCACTAAGGGGACCAATATTAACATGGTATCGTAAGTGTGAAAAGCATAAATTTTCAACACATGGCTAGAGGTGGTTGAAAAATTCATAGACATGTATGCATTCCCAAACGAAAAACCATTTACATTTGAACAACTTAAGGAGATAAAACAAATGAAAGGGGAAAGGGTTGTCCACTATAACGCCTAACTCAAAAACTTGATTGAACAACTCAAGTATGATGCAACAGAAGCACAAAAAATAGATGGGTTTGGGTTCATCACAGGGTTCCTCGATATTGCACATGTGAGTATAACCAACCCAAAGAGTTACAAGGACGTGGCATGTGCAACAATCTAGATGGAAGAAGAAGCACTCAACAACAATAGAGAGAAAAAGAAACAAAAGGAAAAATATGATGGAGGGATATAGAAGTTGGAAGTAGAATTAAAGAGGATGAGAGAAGAAAAACTACATGAGCCCAGTGCAGATTTTAACCTTGTACAATATTTTACTGCAAACATATTTTCAATAAAAGAACAAAAAAGATACAATGGAAAATACACACATGACACATAGATTTTTCCCCTGGAAACCCAAACTGATAAAACCAACATATTCTATATTGATTCACAACATACATTGTTTACAATACAATATACATATAGGAGCCAACGACATCCAAAACCCTAATCCAATGACATGGATTGGTTAACAACCCTAATTCCTTAACCGAAAATAGAAAACCATTGACAAAAAAAAATGTGCTGAAAAACCGCCCATAAATGGACACGAAAACCGAGGACCGCCCAAAAATGGACACAGAAACCGAGGATTTTTTTTTCCCAGGGGCGCTTCCCTTGAACCCACACCCAAGGGGGGCCTAGCGTGCCCCTCCACCCCCGCCCCCCTTACCCCCCTGCTCACCTAGCACAATGTAGACACTAATACTCGCCATGCAAAGAATATAACACAAATCCAACACCCAGGATGACACGAGACTGAAGAATTGGGGAAAATCCAATGAAAGATGCATAATCAAGGAAAACAACTAGATTTAATTTCTATTGGACTCAAAACACATTGAAATATTCATGGATAAATTGTCTCAAGAACCCAATGATGGTACAAACCCAGGTACCCAAGAGAAAACAACAAGGGAGCTTTATGAAATCTATGATTCAAATAACAATGAGATCATAATGTATACAGGGAATAAGTGCAAACTAACCCCAATGTATAGAGAATATCGAGAGAAAGAATAACATGCAAATGTTATGCCTATGGCACATGAGGACATACAATGAACAATCACATTTTCACCATCTTAATAATCATAATATGTTTGATCCACGATCCAATTAACCATAATAGTAAACAATGTCCAGAGTTACCGAAGGAGTTTAGGAAAAAAATGTTACAAAGTGATACAAGATGAGAGACAACTAGAGGTGAGAGAGGTCTTATTAGAAACTAGGCAAGGCCAACATGATACAATAGAAGTCAATATGATATAAAGGATAATATTCATTTTGAACTACAAAAGGAAGTATGTAAGGAAGCCATCCTCACAATTAGGGATCGAAAAAGGAAAGAGAAAGAGACATAAAGAAGGGACCATAGTAGCAATAAAATCTAGCCTTGGTTGAACAACTGAAGCATCCGACAATGAATAAGAAATTCCTAAATATGATCAAGGACTTCTTTGAATGTCCCCTGAACACTAATGAAGCCCAAGAAAGTAACCCCAAGGAAGTGCAAGTATGCAAAATTAGCTCTATTTTTCAAAAATAATTGCAAATACTTGTAGTAGTAATGGAAAAAGAAAATGTGAATGAAACAATGAATCCAATGGTAGAGACTAACCTTATCGCCTTAATATTCTAGGAAGAACTAGGAATACCACCATTAAAACAAAGCAAAATCATAATAAGGGTATACAATCATGTGACATGCACACCCCTATGAAGGGTGACAATAGTAAAAATTGATGCATAAGACATCAAGACATGAGTTACCTTTAAGGTACTAAAATTACCTAGGGAAGCATACAAAGTACTATTCGATAGACCATGGATCTTTGTCGTAAGGGGAACAATATGCTTTAACTAGGAAACCCTCATATCTAGAAAAGGTGGAAGAAAAGTTATAATACCATTAAACAAAACATGGAGGGTAGTAGAGGCATAAGTATATTCTATAGATAGAGACAAACTGTTGGGACCACACCTTTAAATGGAGAACCTATATATGATGAGACAAGAGGAGTAAACCAATCTTGATGCATGGGGTGCATTACATATGAAAGTCTCATCGAGGAGGATTGTGACAAAGTTATGTAAGAATGGGCATAGGGAAGTCATTGACACTACCTAGGATATATCAAGAACATGTCACTGAGACTACCTAGGATATATCAAGAACATATTCATAATTGAAGTAGCAAAATAAATAAGGAAATATGATAATGGGTAGGCCCCAATCAAGCATATAAAGAAGTTCAAAAGGAAGGCATAATTTTCATCCAACGAAGAGAGAATATAATAGTTCGCTAACACACTCGATACAATACCATTCCAATGGAAGTTGACACACTTCTCATCACATTGATGGTGACATGGGAAAAAGTAAGAACACTCCTTCTATGTTGATTCAAAAAATGAAGCGTAAGAAATATTGTGGTTGTCATGGAGTAGTAGGATTACATCACCTAAGACATCCAATCCACGTCAAACAAAAGTAGATAAATAATTGTGGGACTCTCAAAGAAATATCAATCCACATCCTACCATGATTCTTCTATGGTTTTTCATACAAATGGTATTGTTATCGAGAAAGGATAAGGGGGGCAATAGACTGCTATTCCTTGTGGGAAAATTTCCAACCAGAGTCAAACAAAGGGACGACTGATGGAAACCTTGCCTCCATGTCATGTTAACAACGATGAATCAAAACATAAGAGAGAATAATCCATAATAGAATGAACACATGGTAGTTAGCATATCAATACAAGAAAATGAAAAAAAAACACCACACCAACATACAAAGAAATAATTATATTCAAGGGAAAAAAACATAACACCAACATATAGGAAAAGTATACAAGTAATGAAGGATAAGCTAAGAAGAGTGAACTTTGTAAAAGAAGGGGAATACCCAATTATATTGAAATAGGGAACTATTGGGATGATAACTAAGAAATGGTTGAAATTAGAAAGATGATATAGTCAAGTTGTAGATGGGAGAGGGAAGTGGGGGGGTGGTGGTTTAATTCAAGGGGGACTATGGTAAGATCTAAGGTTTCCACAAGCTCTAACCATGATCTAGGTGGTGAGCTCTATGGTTTTAGACATAATAGAGTAGGACCTCAAACTATTAGACTATAAAGAAGGTGACTCCTCGAGTCCCATCTCAGTGTTCAGATCATGTCATGAGGTTATTGACATTTCGCAAAGGACAAAGAATTTTACAAAAACTGTACATTGTGCTAATCTTGAGCCAAATAATCTAATCCTGTGGATAATTGGCAAGCATATGGATGAAAATGTCTTAGGTGGGATGAGACACATCAGAGAATGTGATGTTGGTCTCAAAGAGGTAATTTCTCCTTCTATCTATGTAGGTTCAATCCATTCAGAAACTGTTAAGGCTTTACCTGTTAACTTGATTTCATTTTCTCCTGTGAGTCATGCCTCTTTTCAATGTGCCTTTTCAAACCCTTATATTGAAGGAGGGAGCTCTATTTTAGGGGTCAAAAGTCCCATAAATCACCTATGGAAGCCCAAGGAAAAGGGGACTTTTGTAGCCATTTTAGAAGGAACAACAAAGAAAAACCCTAATTGAGAGAAGGCATCGAGTCAAGGGAGGGATGGAAAAGAAGAAGAAGAGGAGATGCATAAGTCCTAAGATGAATAAAGTAAAAATTGTTGCGGGTATGAATGTCGGGTTGATTGAGGTGAAAGAATTAATGGAGAAGGTGATTATTTGAATATTTATGGGGGGGGATGTAAAAGGTGAAGCCTTGAAAGGGTGGATGGGGGAAAGGTGGAAGCCACTTATAAGATATTCTCCAGTTTTTCATATTGTCCAAGTGTGGTTATGCTCATTTTAAAAAATGAGAGAGATTTGGTGTAATATAACTAAAGTAAATTGCCACTATATAATAATGTATAATCATTTATGTTGTACAAAGTGGTCATATAGATCAATATTATACATTTATTATATTGTAATTAATGATAGTCATACATTTTCCCAAAGGACACGACTTATCAAACCTTACATGTATTTATACACACCCATTGTAATAATTTTATCATCATGCTCATATATTTTTTTCCAAGGAAAAAAATATAGTAATTATATTAAAGATAACAAAATTACAATCGTAGAGATTGATTGGTATTCCAGTGTGCCTCTAGCGGGCATGATACAAAAGAGAGCATCTGTCCTCCTTTAGCAAAACTCAGATGTTAGGTATTCAACATTCTATTATCTTTGCTTAAAAGCAAATTTATGGGTTAAGTTGTTCTATAATGTCATAATTTAAACACTAGATATCGAATACAAAAAACTCCAAACTCCCATAAACAATCCAAAAGGAAGCCAGTGTTCAGATCATTTTTGGCAAGTTCAATATTCCACAAACTCCGATACATAAAGAAAATTAAAACCAAGATTCATGAAAGGGAGAAGTAATGTGTCCTTGTTGGGATTCAATGATTTCCCAGGTTCCTTCTTGCAACTCCAATCCTTCCTTAGACAACATGCCAGTTTCCAAATTTTGTTTCCTACACACATGAGCAAATGAAATGTCAAAGAAAGTGGATTGCAGGTTCTTGACGTCCTGAAATAAAGGATGCAGTAAGTATTTATGTAGGATAGAATACCCTTTCATCGATTGTTTAACTAAGAGAGAATCACCCAATATTTGTATATGTGTGGCTTCTTTTTCAAGGATAAGAATAAGGACCATCTTGAGTGTTGAGAGTTCGCTAAAATTATTTTTGTCTTGCGAGATCCCAACTCTAAATGAGAGGGAGCGATTTTGGGAGAGAAAAATGATAACTCCAACACCCCCCCTTGATGGATTTCCTTGAGAGGCACCATAAAAAAACACCCAGGGAAAGGCTTCATTTATGTGGTTGTTGATACTCACGCATGAGGAAGGGTAGAAGAGAGTTGTGGAAAGGCACTGAGAATGCTAAGACTTTGAGTAGCACACTTTAGGGGAAATGTGTCATTTCCTTCAAAAATCTTGGCATTTTGGGCTAGCCAAATTCCTCAAGCCATGGTGAGGGGAAGGGCTTTGAAGGCTTTAGTGGACCTATTATGATGCCATTTTTTTAAAGCTTCTTCTATGGAGACACCTTGCCAAGGATTATTGAGATTAGTTAGTCCTTCAATTTATTTCCATACCTATTTTGAGAAAGGGTAGTCATCATTCTCATATATATCCATATAATAAAAAATATTATTTAATATGGATATATGGGATTGTTTTATGCATTCATGATGTTCTCATGAAGTGAACCACCAGGTTCACTTGAAATTGTACTAGAGAAATTGTTATGCTCACATGTGGTCAATTTTTAATTTGATCGTGGGAATAAAAAATTATAGGCTTGTGGCCCACTCTTCAAGAAATTGGTTTCAATTGGCTGATTCATGGCCAAATTTATTTTTCCAGTGGCATTTAAACATAAAGAAAAAGGAGTAGGAAAAAAAGAAAAAAAAAAGGTTATGCAATAACTCCAATCTTGTGGTCTACTCTTTATTCCCATGATAAGAAACAATCCGGAATCAAAAGATTGCACAATTGGCATAAGTAAAGTGAATTTTGTGGATTTGGCTATCATATCATAACTTATCATATGTATAAAATGCAATCAGTTTCCTGAAAAAAACTTGCTGCAACAAATACTATGTCCTTTGGCTACATACATTTATAACTATGTTATTGATGCTCTTTACTTGAGCTCTGTTTTGACAAAATATGTTGTATACACTCCTCGGTATGAACTCTCTTGTTTAGATGAGACTCCTTTTTGTTTTTTGGAGTATCCTAGTCGTCCGCGACCATGTATCATCTGGTGTTTATTCCAGATGATTAGTGCTATAATGCACCTACAAAATGTAATTTTGTCTCCTCGGATGAATAAAATTACACTTTTTTCGTGGAAAAAAAGAAAAATTAAAGTGATTTTTCACATAGATGGTAAGAAAAGGTAATTAAAAAGGAAAGTTTCCAAGTGCTTTTATAGTGCATGTGAAGTATCAAGCCAATCAAAAGATTTCATAGTGGAATATAAGTAAATCTTATATAAGTAAAGTTTATATATATAGAAGTTGTTAATGTAAAGGAAGGTTGTACAGACATATCGGGTTTGGAAAGAAAAATATTGAATCGAGAATGAGTCCTCACTCTGACTTACTTGAGAGGTAAGGAGATCATTGCAAGGAAAAGTCAACATTTATGATATAGGTGTTTATTTTTGTATATATATATCTCTACGTGGAGGAGAAGACAAGTTTTAGACATTGTGAGAAGTTAATAGGTTCATTTCAATGGACATTGTGAGAAGTCAATAGGTTCATTTCAATGGACATTGTGAGAAGTCACGAGGTTCACTTCACTAGGTTAATACAAGTATATAAACAAGGATAAGTTTAATAAGAAGTCACGTAAAAGTGAATAATGTGAAAATATTGGTAACTTGAATAATGTGAAAAGTTGTAAATGAAAAGTGAATGATGAGAAAACATTGGCAAAGGTGTTTTTTAAGGGGGTTCAACTATATGGGATTTTGTCATCTAAGACCAATTTATGTTTACAGTTGATTTTTGAAATCTCATCCGTTAAATGTAATCTTCCATGTGTTCTCTGGGGGTGAGTTTCTTGAGTAGCTTGATTAATTTGACTTCCCACATATCATGTTCATTGACTTCTGCAGTGATGCCCTCTTTGCCACCAACCCTTCTTCTATCACCATGGATCATTGGTTGAGAGACATGAGATTGCAATTGAGTTTCAATGTTAGGATCTACATAAATACAAGCTACAAATCCTCACAAATTCCTTCTCCTTTAATAAATACATTTCGCCATCACTGATGTCATGAAATTAAAACTATCCTAGAGGGGATTTATGGTTCAACAAGTGACAAGCTTTCATGGATGCTTGAAGCTTGCGAGGGTTTGAGTGTTGTAAAGATGTTTTATTCTTAGTTCATATTAGCTAACAAGGGGCCTCTTAGTGCCATATGGATAGTTAAATCTTGTATGAATGCTTATTTTGGAGTTGAGAATTGTAAATGGTTTGCACATAACTTGTTTTTTGAGCATCGCTTTGCTCACATTGTTTTCTCACGCTAAATTTCAATGGTTTGTGTTTTAAGCTCAACGTAGCACTCGCCTTGAATTCCTCCACTAAAAGTTATATGGACATGTGTGTCTTAAGAGTTGTAACATTACAAGGGTTTCAGTAAGATAGTTACAAATTAAAAAAGTATCATTTCAGTCGAGTAAGATAGGCTTACCAAAATTCCAAAGTTTAAACCATGCCCACTAAAAAAAGGTAAGTTCATAAGACATTTATCATTACTTTTCATTCACCTAAAATTTTCTTGTGACTTTCACTTTCAAACAGGTTTCCATCCATTCGTGTAATTTTCGATTATATTGATATTGGAGGCTCCATCCTTGCCATAATTACATAGGACTATCCCTCAATTATATTAATTTAAGGTTAAGTTTGGGCACCAAATGTATTCTATAAATTTTCTCTTTAATTTCATCTGAGTAGAGTCAAGTCTCTTAGAAATCCTTTTTGGATTAAGTTAAATATTTGTTCAACTGCAACTTGACTAGAATTCCATTGGAAGATGATGAAGAAGCCTTTGTAATATTCTTCTACTTCATCATCTACATATTCAATGGTGGTAAAAAAAACATTTTTACCCTTCTCGTGATATTGTGATTTGCATACCATAAACATTTTTTGTTTGTTTGTTAGAAACACTCGTCACTTGCAGGGCCAACATTTCAACCATTGGATAAGAAACCACAACCCAGGGGCATCTAAGCCATCAAAATCACTTGAGGATCACACCCAGCCTGAGCCGCACCAACCCTTAACATGACTAGATTTTTGGGTGTCTCCTCCTGACTAAACACACCACAAGGGTATTGAACTCGGGTTGCCTAGCAAACGAAACCCACACCTTAACCGATTGTGCTAGTAACAATTGACCATATCATAAACATTAATGAGCATATTCAACTCTAAGTTTTTACCATGTTAATGATGGAGAGAGGGAATTCTTGTTCCAAACATTAACCAATAATAATTTAACTTTGTGGTTTTTTTATCGTATTACTATGGATAGAAGAAATATCAAAAGATTAAGTAAATCCAAAAATAAGTATTATGATATGTCACACCCCTACATTATTAATGAATCATCTTTCTAAATATGTATTTTAGGTATGGTGATGTGCTTAGAAATTTCTTTGCATGCACTTCCCTAAAGTAAGTGGTTATTTTTTGAAAGCCATTATTCTTTTATCTAGAAGTTAGAGAAGGAAAATAAGAAATGTGTCAATAATGCCTTCATAAATACCAAAATTATGTCTTCAAGGGAAATTTGAATATTATGTGTGTTATACAGTGGAAGCTAAATCACATTGATTTAATTAGCATCAATTAATCAAATATACAAACAAAACAATCACATAAGAATGAACACCAAATTTACGTGGTAAAACCCTTCCCAAGCAAAACATCCACAGAGCAATGAAATTTGGTTTATTATGTTCAAGGGAGAATTACAACAACCAACATGTACATCCTTCCAACCTCTCAACCCTGTGCATCTATCATCCTATATGGATTACAATAGTTAGATACAATAAATGCACCTCTAACCAAACATCTATGTTTAGTTGATTTATCTCAACTAAAGGCTAAATGCTAGAATCTGAAAACCGCCTACATTCCATGTTGGGAAATTTGTTGGCACAGTTCAACAATCTCTACCTTGACAACAATTTACCTGAGTATCATGCCCAATTTTATTCATCACCTCTTCTGCAAGCCAAGAGAATTCAAGCACCATCACAACTTCTCTAACAATACTGGTTTTGTGAACATGTCTGCACAATTCTCTTTTGTATGGAGTTTTTCCCGAGACACTCCTCTTTCATCAATAACTTGTCTTACAAAATGGTATTTTATAGGAATATGTTTTGTCTTACTATGATAATCTTGATTTTTAGCCAAATGAATTGCACTTTGACCATCACAAAATAGTTTTAACTTGTCCTGCATCCTTCTAAACTCACCTAGTAAACCTTTTAACCATAATTCTTCTTTGAAAGCAAGTGAAACAACTACATATTCTTCCTCTGTAGCGGATAAAGAAACTATATTATGAAGCTTCGACATCCAACTAATAGATCCACCTGCAAGAGTAAAGACATATCTTGAAGTTGGTCTTCTTTTGTCTAATTCACCTACAAAATCTGAATCGACATATCCGTAGACTAAATCGCTACCATTGTTATAGGTGATACAATAATTACTTGTGCCTTTCAAATACCGAAGCACCCATTTCACTGCTACCCAATGCTCTTTTCCTGGATTTTCCATGTATCGATTGACAACACCCACTGCATGTGAAATATCTGGTCTTGTACTAACCATCGCATACCTAAGACTCCCTACTACATTAACGTACAATACAAAAGACATATTATCCTTTTCTTTACATGTAATAGGACATAAACTTGAAGAAAGCTTAAAATGAGAAGCCAAAGGGATTGAAACTGGTTTCACATTGTTCATACCGAACCTGATAAGTATTTTCTCCACATACTTCTGTTGTGATAACCAAAGCTTACCATTTTTCCGTCTCTGTGTATCTCCATGCCCAAGATTTTTTTTACTACTCCTAGATCCTTCATGTCAAACGTCCTAACCATTTGAGCCTTTAACTTGTTGATCTCTGCCATGCTCTAGCTTGCTACAAGCATATCGCCAACTTATAGCACCAAAATAATGAATATTCCATTATCCAACATTTTTAAATAAACACAATGATCATACTCATTCCTTGTATAATTCTCTCTCACAATGAAAGAATCAGACTTCTTGTACCATTTCCTGGGAGACTGCCTGAGGCCATACAATGACTTCTTGAGTTTGCAAACAAATCTTTTCCTGCGATCCTGAACAAACCCTTCTGGTTGTTCCATGTATATTTCCTCATCTAAATCTCCATGTAAAAATGTCGTTTTAACATCTATCTACTCTAATTCCAGTTTAAATAAAGCAACTAGTGCCAATACAACCCGAATTGAAACAAGTTTAACAACTAGTGAAATTTTTTCATGGAAATCAATACCTTCCTTCTGCGAATAACCTTTTTCCACTAGTCTTGCTTTGTACCTCTCAACCTTATCATCAACACCCCATTTTAGTTTATAGACAAATTTTCAACCTACAATTTTCTCGTCTGTTGGGATTTCTACCAGGTCTCATGTTCCATTCCTTTCTAAGGCATCCATTTCCTCATTCATTGCTTCTTTCCATTTTTCACTATCAGACACCTCCATTGCTTCCTGAAAGCAAGTAGGCTTGTCATTATTAGTAACCAAAGAAACAAATGAAACAAAATCATCATACCTTCTAGGAGGATTCCTGACCCTTGTAGATCTCCTTAGAGATGATTATGGTAGATCCACATTTTTCTGATTATTATCTGCATCCACATTTTCATCTGTAGGAACATCTTCATGAACATCCTCATGAACCTCTTCATGTTCATCTTCTTCTGTAGACGAATGAGTCTCAAACTGGATCTGTTGAGTTTGTGGTACCCTCGCCTATTACATTTCAACATGTACATATGATTTTATAAATACTGACTCATCAAATATTGTTTCCTTGTTAATGGTGATTTTGTGGGCAGTAGGGTCCCACAATATATATCCCTTAATTCCATCACCATACCCAACAAAGATAAGCCATTTTTATTTGGGATCTAATTTAGAACATTGATACTTAGGTATAAGAGCATAGGCTTCACAACTGAAAAATCTTAAGGTTCGAATAATCACAAGAGTGACCACTCCATACCTCTTCTCAAATCTTACATTCAATTGCAGTCAATGGTGGTCGATTAACCAGATAACAAACTGTAGAAACTTCTTCTGCCCACAACTATTGCTGCAACTTGGCATTACTAAGCATGCTCCTTGCTCTCTCTAAAAGAGTCTTGTTCATGAGTTCAACAACACCATTTTGCTGAGGAATATAGCTAGTGGTTTTATGCCTCTCAATCCCCGCTTCTATGCAATAGTTTTTGAATTCCATAGATGTGTCTTCACCTCAATTATTAGTTCTTAAACATTTTATCGACCTATCAATGCTCTTTTCAACCAAAGCTCTAAATTGCTTAAAGATAGTAAAAACATCAAATTTTCTTTTTAATAGATAAACCCACACCTTCCTTGAGAAATCATATATAAATGTAACAAAATGTGATGATATTCCATACGAGATTGTAGAGGATGTATTAGCACATGATATGTATTGAAGGACACCATTGGTTTTTGCCAGTCATGTGATCAGTCCTTATTATATGAATCATTTGTTTAAGCTTGTAGGTTTGAGTCATAGGGTTAAGTTGTTAAAGGTTTTTGAGTTATTTTTCATGTTAATAAATCAAGGTGCTTTATTTTAACCTTGGGACTAGAGCTGATTAAAATACATTGTCAAGTCTTAGTGTTATAAGGGTGGTTGTCATCATTTGCACAAGAGGGAAAGTGAAGGTCACATCTATCTATCTAAAGGTCACCATCAAATGTTGTCATCCAAACAAGTGTCCAAAGGGTCTTAGATTTTCATCCAACCACCTAAAGTGTCTTATCAATTCATAAATCAAATGTGCTACAGACTCTCCTGGAAGTTCACAACACTCCAAATAGGGCATGTGTCGAATCGTTTATGATTATGATTTCTAAAGGGTATCTTATGGTGTTTTTTAGCTTTCAGTTCCATTGTATCATCATACATCTCCCAGGGTTCACCATTGTGGCTTTTCATTACCATTTGTGAAAAGCGTTGCAAACTAGCACTTCAAACTTTCTGAACATGTCAATGGTGGAAGTTTTAAGGTGTTGACAAGATGGGTTTTTTGCACCAAGGAGTGGGATCTGATGCCGGGTCTTCTAATGTAAAACTCTTCTACACACCCATCTGCTGCAAATCGAACTAGTGTTGCAAAATCTTTGTTTTGCACAGTTGCTTTGAAATATGGCTATTCAAGACTTCATTCAACCTTGTCATCACCATTTCATCCATGATTCCAACTTCAAGTTACTTCATAACCTCTGCACATACTTTTCTAGTAGAAACCTTACTTCCAACAAAACCCTAAGAAACATTTTTGTCTTATGATGCTTATAATTGTGTTTATTGTTGCTCTTGGAGGAAATTCTTCTTGGCTCAGAGGTTGTAGGAGATGTTGGCAAAGGTTCATAAGCTTATTGCATGTTTTGGCATCAGTTGCAGTCATCAAAGGGAAAAAAATGACACCTACAAGAAAGTTCGCAGCGCATCCTATTGAAGGCGATGCAAACTAATTAAAATTGGAACAATTTGCAACGTGTTAGCACTCTGTAATTTGCCCAAGGTTATGGAGGCAGTCACAGAGGCAACATCAAAACTGCTTTGAGTCAAGGATCTAGCCCTCCAAGACTCAGAGAGGGATGTCTCTGTCTGATATATCTTTGTTTGAAGAGAATATTAGGCTAGCTATGTAGAGCATGGGTTTGTTTATGGATTTAGAGTTGGTTTGGTTAAGGCACAAAGGACCATTGGGCGACATGGAGTCAATGATAAAGACGATAGATGAATGAATAGCTAAAACAAGATGTAACTAGGAAAGATAATCATGCAAGTGGATTCTTTGAGCTTATAGAATAGGAAAGGAAGAAAATATTGGAATTTATTTCAAATGTAGAGCAGAGTACAGCTGAATTCTACACTTCAAACTTGGAAGAAAACATAAATATTGCATTGAGCCAGCACAGGGTATCAAGAACAAAGCCTGTGCATTACCTTCTCATAGACAATACAGAAAGAAAAGTGTATGAAATAGGAAAATAATGAGTTACACAAGGGAAAAATTCACCACTTAAACACAACACAAGAATCTGGAAAAAGTGCCTTTGTATTCATTCATAAAGTCATTTACAAACTGCTGATCATCTTTACAAAACATAAATCCATGTTTCTATATTATCTCCCCATCTGGTACCTCCAGGTCGAACCCCATTACATAAAAATCCTATGAATAAATAGGGGATATACCCCAACAAGTCATGTGAGTTATATTTAACCGCCTCGGCCAAAAATAGCCACGAATCCCCCAAAATCTGGAACTGCCTGCCATGAAAGACGGGCCTAATTTCTGCAAAAAAGGGGTCTGAACATACATCTGTTCCTCTTCAACGCTGACACCTGGGAAAAAAATGAAGGAGGTTATTGGATATGGGCATGTTCTGGACAAAAACCTCCTTCGGTTTCTCCAAAGTTGTCCCCAACAAGTCGTAACAGCTCCCGCAAAATCAAGACTGTAACGAAAAAATGAAAATCTGGAAAAAAAGGGCCTCGAAGATGGCTTTGATTCTCCTTGCTCGTGGAACCTATGAAAAAAATGAGAGAGGTTTTTGTTCTTCATCCCGTTACGGAGAAAAAATCTCTTGGTTTTTAAAAATTCGTTTTCATTTGCCCAGAATCAGCCTCAGAAGATGGCATGCTGAACAGGCAAAAATGGACGAAAAATGAGAAAAGTGTTTTTTTTGGGATGGGTGGTATTCCGGACCCCCCCCC
>SNQJ01S0008569.1:35802-55223 GCA_010110895.2 Picea sitchensis | reverse complement strand
GGTGAGGGGGGTCCAGAAAGTTTTACATCTGTTTGATTTATTTGACTTGGGAAGTGAGTGTACGGGGTGGGTAGGACTTAGGGTACTTTTTAAGTTTTTAATTTTATTTCATTTTAGTTTTTGTTTTATTGTTTTATATGTTTGTTTTGTATTTTATATGTTTTATTTTTTATATTTTGTTTTTTATATTTGTTTTATTATATGTGTTTTATTATGTATGTTTATTATAATTTGTATTATATTTTAATTTGTTTTATTACTTTTTTGTTATATATTTTATTATGTTTTGTTTTTTTATGTTTTTTTATTTTAATATTTGTTTTATTAAATATTAATTAATAAAAAACTAATCTAGTTACTAAACTAACTTAGCTATTAATTAATTAATTATTAACTAGTTTAGTTTAGTTTAACTACACTAACTTTATTGCTAACCTTTGTTAATCTATTACTCTTTTTTCCCTAAGTTTGGATTATGCAAATGTGGGGACGCAGATGGCGGGATAATGGAGGATGATGTCATGAGGTGACGGGGTATGTCAGAAAATGATGAATGGTAAGTGATGGGAGTTGGGACCAATAGATTCCTGCCACGTAGAGATAGGGGCCCGCTAGAGAAAAATTTCATTCCGGACCCCCCCCCTTTCCGTTAAAGACAGACCAGTTAGGCGGGTCCAGAATTCAATCTCAGCCGTTGATGAAAGTGCTGGTGCTTCGTCCGTTCAGATGTGTGCCTTCATTATCTCCGATTCCGGACCCCCCCCCCNTTATCTCCGATTCCGGACCCCCCCCGTTAAAAGCAGAACAGTCGAGGGGGTCCGGAATCCACTGTCAGCCGCTGATCTACGCGCCACTAGATCGACCGTCGATCTAAGCGCGTTCTTTATTCTCCAGGCACGAATGCAGCAAAAACTTAGGCTTTAGCGCTTTTTGTGGGTTTTGTGCGTTGCTTCCCTTGCTTTTGTCTCCATGGGGTTAGGAAAAAACAACTCAGCGTCAATGACCATGAATTTTCTTTTCTTTTCCTTGAAAATAATTTGTAGAGATGAAATATTATTTGCAAGCCTATACACCCAGAGTGAAAAATTTCTAGTCAACAGATGATCCTATGAATTATAGGGTTATAACACAACACACTCTCATTTTCATAATATATAGAAATATATGAACTTGATTTTTCCCAAAATTGGCGGGGAGAAGAAACATAGCCTTGTTGACTTGATGACCAAAATTCAGCCTAACCCAGTTCGTCGTTTGGGAGAAATGTTGAAAACACTACCTATGGGAAAGTTCACAGCACCACTGTGAGGCGCTTCAAACTCATTTCTTGTAGTAGCTTTTTCTAAAGATTTTATCATAAATCCCAAATGGTGATGTGGGTTGTTCTGGATTTTTTTGTGGAGGAGCATGATTATGACATTAAACTGATGACCAAAAATTAGCGTGCCCATTTTGTCATTTGAAAGATAAAATTAAGACACCAGTGCGCTGCAAACTAGCGCTGCAATTCAGACAATTATTGGATATTCGCCTTGTTTGGAGGTCGCCACCTGTCAAGGAGGGTTTGAATGAATTCTCAAAGATCTGTTAGATGCTAAAGAACAACTGCACCTAATATTTAGCTCCATTAAAACCTCATGTAGTGAGTTGGAAACAGATTTATTAATGACTTCCAACAACTCCCTAAAATTTAACAGTGTGTTGGATTTTTGTCTCTTTGACTGTTGCCACCTATCTCCAAGGCCCATAATCCAATGAAAGAGATGGGATTTGACCTCCTAAGCATATTTTGGATGTTATTTTCTATTTTATGGGTGAGAGGAATCAAGAGAGGGGTTCAAGTGATTCTAGATAGGGGAACTTATACTATTTTTGCAGCCACCTGTGTAAAGTATCCATGACTGTATATATCAGATTTAAGACTCTTGGTTAATCAAAGATCAATCTCTTTTCTTATTACCATATTCTGTATTCATATTGATTTGATGTGGATTATTGGTGAATGATTCATCTCCATTACTTGTTCACATGTTGTAGTAAAGGATTTGTTGTTATCTGCTGGTGCAAGTGCTATCAGAGCTTTGTTTCTCATTATTTAGGAGGTTCCTTTTCATGAGAATTTCTGCCATATGTGTCTCAGAATTGCCTGTTGTGATCTGATGCATGTATTACAAGTTTCTTTAGCCTTCCATATTTCATATATGTTTCAAAAAAACTGATTTGAAGTTATTCAAGCCTTGCTTGTTGGTGTATACCTTGTGGAGATTTTGTGCTGATATTTAAATATAATTCCTTGAATATTTGTTGCATTTGAGCTTAACTTCTACAAATTTTTTACCAAATGATGGAATCTATTGATGGGTATTAGGCTTGCTCTTTAGAAGTCTAAGAGCAAATCCTAGTGCTAACATTTTTGGCGCCGTTGCTGGGGATCGAAGAAACAAATATATTTTCCCTGGGTTGTACGACAAAGACTATGACCAACACTTGATGGTGAACAAGCGTTGATGACAAAACATACTGCTATTTTTCACCATGGCGACTCCACACATTTGAAGAACTTACTAGTGATTCAAATCAGTCACAAGACTCCAATGAAGAATAAGATCAGATAGAAAAAGATGAAAGGAAGACACAGTCAGTCTAGGTATAAAGTCATAAGTTTCTTTCAGGAACTTATTTGATTTTTCCTCAGTTTTTTCCTGTACTTTCCTTCACATGTGAGAAGAATTATCCTTTGTTTTGTCTATTCGAATGACCATAAGCCTACTATTGTATATCTATCTCTGGAGAAGGACAGTCTACATTCTTCCTGCGTTGTAGATGTTGATCCCATCCCTTCAACTAAAACCCATGAGGAAGATGATGTACATATATCCATATCCCATGAACCAGATTATTCTTTTCATCCTGTAAATTATAGAACTGATTTATCACCTTCTACCATTTCTGCTGAAACTTGCAATCAACATGTTAAATCTCACTTTCATCCCACTGAAGTTCAGTCAAGAATTAGAGAGAAATTTTTTAAACCCTTAAAGTTGCCATCTACTCTTCATCCTTACCCTCCCAAGTTTCTAGAATATCTTCCTCTTTTTATTGGGGAAGGTCATATCACAGCTGCGAAGCATTTGAGAGATTTTCAAAATTTCATTGACAATTTGGAAATCATGCATGAGGATGTTGCTGTGAGGTTATTTTCCAAATCTTTGGTTAGGGATGCTTCTTTGTGGTTTACAAATCTGGAAGCTAGTTCTATTGATTCATGGGCTGAGTTATATGGTGCATTTTTTAAGATATTAGGGAGAGAACAAATCCTTTGACCAGTACTTAACTGAGTTTCATGCTTTGAGGAGAGAGAAGGATGAAGTTCTCACTATATTCAATAGGAGGTTTTATAGTTTTATTTGCAGTATGCCTTTGGAGATCCAACCTTTTGAAACTACTGCCATGATGTACTATTTAGAAGTTCAATGCCCTGATCTTGTCTTTTTTTTGAGAGAAAGGAAATCTTCATCATTAGCACAGTTGTTTGAGGATGTTGAAGAAATTGAGGAGAACTTCAGGGCTTGTGATAAACTTCAAGATAAGGTTTGTGATGAATGATTGCATTCAAAAGAACATGAGGATGATTATGAACATAAAATACATTTGGGACAATCTTCTACATCATTTTCATATTTTTCTGTTGATAGGGAAATAAACTATGATTGTAGTCATTATTTAAATCAGCTTAACAATTTTGTAGAGGATGACTGTATAGATGATTATATACCTTCATTTGATCATAGTATGAATTTTTTAACTCCTACCATGCAATTACCATGTGATCATTCTGTTGAAGAAGAAGTTGCTTCTCCAAAGCATCATACAATTTATATTGAAAATCAACAACCCTTGTTTGGTTATGATGACATCCATGATTATATGTTTTCAAGCTTTGGTAAGGGGTTTTTATTACATGATCAAAGGAATTTTTTTGCTCCTGATTGTCTTGAAATGAATTATGCCCAATAGCTGTTGTTAAAGGAACAAGGAGGTCACCTTTTTCTCAGCAAAAGAGAATTCATGCAGTGGAAACCATCTCTTCTGGATCAACAAGTTTTTGATCTTGGTTTTGAAGACCCAGTAGCAGTTGTGTTGGAGTCCTATTTTTCAAAATTTTTGAAGTTTTCAGACTTTATTATACCACCAACATTTGAAAGTAAGTATGATTTTCAAAATAATTTTCTATGGTTGCTGATATGTCCCTGCTATTATTTATTTACCAGTTGCAGATAAGAGATTCTATCAGTCATGAAGCTACTTTCATGGCTGCTATGGAAATTTTCTTTTACTTGTGCAGATTGGAGAACTCATTAGAGTAGGCTTATGTATATAAATAAGCTCAAACCATGAGCATGTGGTTTTTAGTTTTTGGTTTTTAGTAGATCAACAATAATGACTCCATAGCCCATGGATAAAGGGCACTAGAACTGCAGAGGTTCTTGGAGCCTCATAGGGAGGTCTCCATCCCCTGTGGAGCCAATGTTAGCACATGATATGTACTGAATACACGATTGGTTTTTGTCGGTCATGTGATCATTCCTTGTTATATGAGTCATTTGTTTAAGCTTGTAGGTTTGAGTCATAGGGTTAAGTTGCTAAATGTTTTTGATTTATTTTTCATGTTAATAAATCAAGGTGCTTGATTTTAACCTTGGTTCTAGAGCTGATCAAAATACATTGTCAAGTCTTAGTGTTATAAGGGTGGTTGCCATCATTTGCACAAGAGGGAAAGTGAATGTCACATCTAGCTATCTAAAGGTACCATCAAATGTTTTCATCCAAACAAGTGTCCAAAGGGTCTTAGACATTCATCCAACCACCTAAAGTGTCTTGTCAATTCATAAATCAGATGCGCTGCAGACTCTCCTGGAAGCTCGCAGCACTCCAAATAGGGCATGTGTCGAATATTTTATGATTATGATTTCTAAAGGGTATTTTATGGTTTTTTTTAGCTTTCAGTTCCATTATATCATCATACATCTCCCAGGGTTCACAGTTGTGGATTTTCATTACCATTTGTGAAAAACACTAAGAACTGACACTGCAAATTTTCTAAACAGGTCAATGGTGGAAGTTTTAAGGTGCTGACAAGATGGGTTTTTTGCACCAAGGAGTGGGCTTTGATGCTAGGTCTTCTGATGTAAAAATATGCTACAAACCCATCTGTTGCAAATCAAACTAGTGTTGCAAACTCTCTGTTTTGCACAATTGCTTTGAAATATGGCTATTCAAGACTTCATTCAACCTTGTCATCATCATTTTATCCATGATTCTAGATTCAAGTTACTTCATAACCTCTGCAAATACGTTTCTAGTAGAAACCTCACTTCCAACAAAACCCTAAGAAACATTTTTGTGTTATTATGCTTATAATTGTGGTTATTATTGCTCGCAGAGGAAATTCTTCTTGGCTCAGAGGTTTTAGGAGATGTTGGCAAAGGTTCAAAATATTCTTGCATGTTTTGGCATCAGTTGTAGTCATCAAAGAGCAAAAATGAAACCTACAAGAAAGTTTGCAGCGCATCCTATTGAAGGCGCTACGAACTAATTAAAACTGGAACAGTGTGCAACAAACTCACATTTTCATAATATTTAGAAAAATACGAATTGGGTTTTTCCCAAAATTGGTGTGGAGAAGAAACACAACCTTGTTGACTTTCTGACCAAAATTCTGCTTGACCTAGTTCATCGTTTGGGAGAAATGTTGAAAACACGACCTACAGGAAAGTTCGAAGCGCCACTGTCAGGCGCTGCAAACTCATTTCCTGTAGTAGCTTCTTCTAAAGATTTTATCATCAATCGCAAATGGTGATGTGGGTTTTTCTGAAATGTTTTGTGGAGGAGCATGATTATGGCATTGAACTGATGAAAAAAAATCATCCTGACCCATTTTGGCATTTGAAAGATAAAATTAAAACACCAGTGCACTGCAAACTGGTGCTGTAATTTAGACAGTTATTGGATATTCACCTTGTTTGGAGGTTGCCACATGTCAAGGAGGGTTCAAATGACTTCTCAAATATTAGTTAGATGCTAAAGAAAACCTCCACGTAATATTTAGCTCCATTAAAACATCATGTAGTGAGTTGGAAACATATTTATTAATGACTTCCAACAACTTCCTAAAATTTAGTAGTTTGTTGGATTTTTGTCTCTTTGACTGTTGCCACCTATCTCCAAGGCCAGAATCCAATGAAAGAGATGGGATTCAACCTCCTAGGCATATTTTGGATGTTATTTTCTATTTAATGGGTGAGAGGAATCAAAAGAGGGGTTCAAGTGATTCTAGATAGGGGAACTTATACTATTTTTGCAACCAACTGTGTAAAGTCTCCATGACTGTATCTATTAGATTTAAGACTCTTGGTTAATCAAATATCAATCTCTTTTATTATTACCATATTCTGTATTCATTTTGATTTGATGTGGATTATTGATGAATGATTAATCTCCATTACTTGTTCAAATGTTGCAGTAAAGGATTTGTTGTTATCTACTGGTGCAAGTGCTATCAAAGCTTTATTTCTCATTATCTAGGAGGTTCCTTTTGATGAGAATTTCTGCTATATGTGTCTCATAATTGCCTACTATGATATGATGCATGTATTATAGGTTTCTTTAGTCTTCCATATTTCATTTATGTTTCTAAAACACTAATCTAAAGTTATTCAAGCCTTTCTTGTTGGTGTAAACCTTGTGGAGATTTTGTGTTGATATTTAAATATAATTCCCTGAATATTTGTTGCACTCGAGCTTAACTTCTACAAAACTTTTACCAAATTATGGAATATATTGATGGGTATTAGGCTTGATCTTTAGCAATCTAAGAGAAACTCCTAGTGCTAACAGGATGGTCCCCAAACATTTGGGTAAATGTAATCAAGGACACCTTTAATACATTGTCTTCCTGTTTTAAACTTCTTCCTACTCTGTTTACCATAGATAAAATGTTTACAGAAATTTAAATTCAGAGACTTCAAACTTAGAAGTAACTTATGATCTACAAGTACCTTAAGTCCTTTCTCGCTCATATGACCCAAATGTTGACGCTATATATGAGTGGAATCACTTGCACTTTCAGATATCGCTGCTGCTGCTTGATCTGACTCAGTTCTTCCTTCAAGCTGATAAAGATTCATGATCTTGTTCGCCTTCATGACTTGTAAGATGTCTTTGAACACTTTCATCACTCCATCTTGAATTGTACACTTGTATCCAATAGAATCTAGGACTCCCAAAGACATTAGATTCTTTCTAAGTTCAGGTACGTGCCTCACATATTAAATGTTCTTATAGAACCATCATACATTTTAATTCTGACGCTACCAATTCCAACAATCTTACATGAAATATCATTTTCCATAAAAAAATTCCATCATCTATAGGTTGATATGTGGAAAACTAATGTTTATGTAAACACATATGATTTGATGTGTTAGAGTCTAATAACCAATGTTGATCATGATGTGAAGCATTATAAATAGAAGGAACCTCATAAGTCATACCTGAATCAGAAGCTGAACTTGTTTCTGTTGCATTTGCTTCCTTTACTTCTTTTGTTGAGTCTTCTTTGCAGGCCTGTTGTTGTTTCTAACAATCCTTCTTCAGATGTCCATATCTGCCACAATACCATCACTTAAGTTTACTCTTCCTCCATCTTGAATGAGATCTGGAAGAACCTCTATGATTCTGCTCTTTATCTTTGGATTAGCCTATGACCACCATTGCCTCAGAAGTTGAGGTTTCTTGACTGGATTTTATCCTCATCTCCTCAGTCAATAAAGCTCCCACAACAATGTCATAATCAAGAACATCTGTTGAGTTAAAACTTATAGAGGTAACTAAATGATCCCAAGACTCTGATGACGAACACCATAGTGTCACTGCCTTGTCTTTGTCTTCGTTTTTTACTTCCATACTATCCAATTGAACTATAAGAGTATTAAAGGTACTTAAATGGCTAACGATTTTCATACCTTCTTTCATTCACAAACCATACAATGACCTCTTCAAATAGATTCTATTATTTAGGGACTTTGTCATGTAAAGTCCTTCCAATTTGGTCCACATACCCGCTGTTATTTCCTATCCTACTATATTAAACAAAACATCATATGAAAGGCACAAACACATAGTACTCGGTGCTCTTGCATCCAGATTGTCCCTGCCAATTTCTTTGATCTGCATGCCAATGCTTTTTGCAAACCCTGTTGCACAAGCAAATCCTTCATCTCGAGCTTCTATAGCTAAAAGTTGGATTTGTTGTTAAATTTGTAAACTTAAAATTTAGAAATTTGAACTTTATCCATTTTCTCAAACCCTTTGCCAATTCATAGTTAAACCCTCTACCAATTTTCTTCTTGTACACGCAAAAAATTCCCTTTTCCTATGATGATAGAAGGGTGGCGTTATCTTAAGCTTCATAGAGGGTGCTAAATTTGAGACTGGCACTGTCTAAGGCTGGTTGGAGGGTGCCACTATTGATACTGGCACTGCTTTTGTGTTGAACGGGGCTCTACCTTTTTCAGCACTCCTCCCGACTAGATATGGGCGCGTCGAATATTGGGAAATCGAGTTTTCTTAAGTGTGGGAACATCGACGCTCCTCTAACATGACCTAGGAGCACCAATGTGGGAAATTCCACTGGATCAATGCCCTTTGGTTGTGAAAAACGTTCGGGAGATAGGCTACGCTCCTCCGTACTCAGACCCGCTCACCTTCACCTACCAGAACACGTTCAAGGGTTCTTACGCTCACAAATATCTGGAAACAAATTGAATTGACTCACTTAGTGCATATTCTCCACCTACTCTGATACCACTTGTCATACAATGGAAGCTAAATCACATAGATTTAATTAGCAACAATTAATCAAATATACAGACAAAACAATCACACAAGAATGAATACCAGATTTACGTGGTAAAACCCTTCACAAGGGAAACATCCATGTGGCAATGGAATTCGGTTTATTATGTTCAAGGGAGAATTACAACAACCAACATGTACATCCTTCCAACCCCTCAACCTTGTGCATCTATCAGCCTATATGGCTTACAACAGTTAGATACAATAAATGCGCCTCTAACCAAACATCTATGTTTAGTTGATTTGTCTCTACCGAAGGCTAAATGTTAGGATCTGAAAAGTGCCTACATTCCATGTTGGGAAATTCGTTGGCACCGTTCAACAATGTGTGGAACACTAATACATGTTGTGTCTCTTTTATTAAATCCCTTTGAACACGTGGGCCATCGAGACAACACTTATGAAAGTTTGTAGTTTTATTTCTTTGTTACATATAATTTGTGAAAAATCTGAAGGAAAAAAATTGACAAGTAAATTATTACATCTCGAACAACCACTATTTTTTAATCAAATTTTGTTTATTTTTTACTCTCGAGAAGTCACCACAATGTTCATGTACACTGTGGCATACTATTCCATGTCTTTGTCTCATATCTTTCATCTAGGACCTTTGAATAAAGGCTATAGAGACAACACCAACAATAGTTTTTCACTTGCATGCTATAATATTCAGGTACACTGTGGCATACTATTCCATGTCTTTGTCTCATATCTTTCATCTAGGACCTTTGAATAAAGGGTATAGAGACAACACTAACAATAGTTTTTCACTTGCATGCTATAATGTTCAAGTACACTGTGGCATACTATTCTCTATCTTTGTCTCATATCTTTCATCTAGAACCTTTGAATAAAGCATATAGAGACAACACCAACAATAGTTTTTCACTTGCATGCTATGAAAGTTTGTGGTTTAATTACTTTATTATAAATCAATTATGATAGATCTGAAGGCTAAGTATTAGATGAGTAAACTATTGCATGTTGACGAAAGAAACTATTATTTTTGTAATTAGATTTCATTAATTGTCTACTCTTGGTTGGTAAGGTAGTGTAATGTTTAGGTAACCATCATAATATAAACTTTATGAAGGCATTGTTATATGGCCCTAGGAAATCCAATGAATGGCCCAAGCAGTGCAACCTAGTGAATGGTCCAAGTAGTGCAACCTACTTTGGGTCCCAATGCTTATGGGAATGATAATCTTCCCAACATTCTTAGTTATGGAGACTAGTTTGTATAGTATAATAGTTATGGTAACATGTTCGAAGTTACAAAAAAAGACACCCCTCCACCATTGTGATAGCAACATGTTTGAAGTTACAACAAAAAATCATCCCTTTGCCATTGCGATAGTAATATGTTTGAAGTTACAACAAAAAGACATCCCTTCACTATTGCCTATTGCAATGGTCTAGTTTAGTAAGTTTATTTCCTTTATTTTTGCTCATCTTTCAAGTGTTATAGAACATAGTCGAACAAATTTATACTTTTTCAAGTGAAATAAATAGTATTTAAGATTTATTTTTTCAAATACAATATTAATCTATAATGATTGTCTAGGATGGAAGAGTTATTATATCTTGCAAATCACATAGGTTTAGGAGATTAAAACATCATTGTGTAAGGTTGTACCTTGAAAGACTTTATCAAGTTTTTAGTTTTCAACTTATGATTTAGTTACTGTTAGGTGTCAAAAGTCAGTACATTTTACCATTCTCATAAAATAACAATAGACTATAAATTTTTAAATACACCCCAAGATGAAAAAAGAGACCTTGATTTCTTCATCCATGTGTTATTGTGCTTAGTGCGCTATTCTATGCATAGTCTAATTTTATTGGGTCCTCTTGTGACTGCATTAGAATTGAGACAAGAAATTAGTTTTTGCCATTGTGCAACACACATTTTGTCAAAGAGAAAGAATAACAACATCAAATTCACATGACTCAAAGCATACTAAAAAAATATCTCGAGAGTGTGATACAATGAGAACATTAAATTTGTAAAATACTTGAAATTATGAAATATGTAACGAGAATGTGATCCATGATGTATTAGACATGTATTCATACTAATTGCTCGAGGTCATAGCTCAAAACTCAAATTCGCCAAAGTAGGCTTTACGAGAAATATCGCAAAGAGATACATGTATATTTTCCGTTTCCATCTTGATATTAGATTATTACATTAATAATTAATTTTACATGTATAATATACTTTAGGAGGGGGCTAGGTTCGGATTTCTTATCCATTGAAACTCTCTAGCCTTGTTTCTCATACCACTCTTTGTATTTGGTAACATAAGTTGCAACATTATCTCTGTTACAATAATAATATAGTTGTTGCTCATTGAGTATGGAACTTGATAGTTAGATAAAAAAAACCATGTTCAAACATCAATATTATTTCTAAAACAAAATTTCCAAACTCGATCAAACTTCGACAAAACCTTGAATTGTTAGGTATGGGCCATGGATTACGCTTCATAGTTCAATAACCATTGGGAATCAATGAAAAATAACCATTGTGGTTTTTTGCAAATACTAAAATTGAATAGGAAACTACTAGGTACGTTGGACATAATAAGCCTCACTGAACAATTGGGGCTTAGTGTTAAAGGTTAAGGTTAACTTATGAAGAGTTCACAACACTCCCCGATAATATGTACTAGGAAATTTTTGAAAGAATTAATTTTTTTTGGAAAAAAGCTCAAATACATATGATTCCTATCAAGTAGGTGGACAACTTGCATTGGTGAAACCTGAAACCTCTAATCACTCCCTCTTCACTCTACAAAAATCTTAACCAAGTCTATTCACCCACTTACATGTCTATCACGACCTTACTTTGTTTTGTGGAAAAACGAAGGTACTCTCTCTCTTTTTATTCATATTTAAATGCCATGAAAATGAAATTATTTATAATATATTTATTTGCAATGTACTTATTGATGTATAATACTTGGAATTAATGGTTTTAAAATTTGATATGTGACTACAACTAATGTGAATCTTTTGTGCAATTCTATAGTTCAACATCATGGTATTGATTTACAGAAAAAAATATACTCAGTAAAAGTCCAAGTCAATTAATTTTTTTGTATCCCTCAATATTGAAACAAGCTTCTCCTTTCTTTGTACACCACATCTAGATTAGCTTCCCTTCGATGTTCACTTCACTTGCTTTGGGCACGCTGGTACAAAATGAGTAAATTGTTACTAGAAAAAAACTAAAATTTGGATATATATGACTATTTTTTAGTCGACGATTAATAGCAACAAATTTGCAGTCTCTTTTCCCTCGACTAACTTTTAGTCGTATTTCACTTAATCGTTAATTGGTTGACTCGATTCATCATATTTTAATATATTTACTCATTTATTTGGTCATTAATTGTCACCATTTGTTAGTACATTTACTTGTTTATTTGGTCACTAATTGTCACCATTTTTAGTATATTTACTTGTTTATTTGGTCATTAATTGTCACCACTTTGTAGTACATTTACTCATTTATTTGGCCATTAATTGTCACCATTTTGTAGTGCATTTACTCGTTTATTTGGTCATTAATTGTCATCATTTTGTAGTACATTTACTTGTTTAATTAGTCATTTATTATTGTCATATTGTAGCATATTTATTAGTTTATTTATTCATTATTATTTTTATCATTTTTACTCATATATTTAGTCGTGTTATAAAGAACTCTACAAATAGTATAATCCTAGTCATTTATAACGTGACTAAAATAATAGTAGTATCTCTGGTTTAGTAATTTCATATTCATTATTTTTTTTAAGGAAATGAAAAACTTTATATATTAAAGGGTTGCGCCATAGGCAAAGCAACAATAAAAAATTACAAAAGAAGATTCTTTGGAATCCGAGTTTTTATCTGAGTACTTTCTAACATCTAATACATGATAAAACATAAAATTTTGGACAACAAGGCTACCGTATATTCTTATGAGCCGACTGACTATCAAAATACATTTGAAAAATTCAATTTGTTGAGTTAATTGTCGATTCACCTTGTATTTCAGCCAGGTTTTGGCCATTGTCATTTGTATCCATGGGGACTACTTTTGGTCTAGCTTGTTCAGTTCCTGTATGCCATGCCTAAGAGTTGCTTGAGTTATGATTAATGGAACCTAAATTAGAAATTGGAGGGACTGCCCGAGCTCTATAAAAATCCTGTTCTTTTTCAAAGAATGTTCATCCTTTGTAGCAGAGTCGCCACTGCCAACTTTAATTCATAGATCCTATTCCTTTAAGCTTCCCTTTCTCTAGCTTGTCGAATTCCATGTTCTATTGTTTTTGTTCTCTGCATTAGGATGGATATTGTTTGTTTTAATGCATAGATTTTTTTCCCTATCTTGATTTAAAATTTCAGTTCTATTGAAGAGAATAGTTTCCAAGCCTTCCAAATTGATGTGTCTACCCATAAACTCTCCAAATTGAGTTCTGATATTTTCAAAATTTTCTTCATACCATTTCAGAGTACCTTTGACCTCATTCCACTTTGAGTCCATAATTATATTGTTGTCCAAATCCACATAATTGTGCTTCTAATTCTTGAAATACAATGTATTGTTGAGGAGAATGTCCGAGTTATTCCAAACGGGAGAGAGGATAGAGCCTTGTAAAGATATGAGCATAGGGTTGAAATGATAGTCTTGGAAGGGGGAGGAGTTTGTTTTTCTAAGGGTTGAGGAGATAACTTCACAAAGAGAGAGGATGAAAGAATTATTGATGCAAAAAGGAATCCTATCTGGATAAAGTAGAAAAGGAAATGGGGATTTCACATGGGAGGACCTTGAGAGTGAAAGCGACAATAGTAGATTCAATGAAAACCTAAACATGTGATCAAGGAGTCATGTAATAAAATGCTAATGATTTTATGAGAAAGAAACATGTCACCGTATTATATTAAGTAAAAGTGGAAGAAAGATACAACCAGATGCCTTGATGTCGTCAGGTTCCTTCCAACAGTTCCTTGCTTCCCACACACTTCTTGCTCTAAGGATTCTGAGACCATAGATCTAATAGCTACTCACAATCTATCTTGACAAAGCAAAGCTCAAAGCCAATATACAAGCTCCAAAAACTCCAAGCTACAAAACTCAATAACAAGCCAATCCCAAAAGCTAACTTTCTCCATGAGATCTCCTCTCCTTTTATAAGCTGAAGAGGATAAGGTGAGGAGGTTAGGATGATCCCACTAAATCATGAAAGAGAGTAAGATCCAAACCGTTCAGAGGCCACCTCACCATAGAAGCTTCTCCTTCTAGAAGCATCGAGAAGACGCTCGTTTTTCCCACGTATAGGAATTTCTGCACCCTAGCTATAGTGCATCTTGTGGAAACCAAGAATTTCCTCACCCTGGCTATAGTGAAGCCTGCAGAAACCAAGAATTTCCTCACCCTAGCTATAGTGCAGCTTGCGGAAACTAGGAATTTCCTCACCCTAGCTATAGTGCAGCCTACAGAAACCAGGAATTTCCTCACCCTGGCTATAGTGTAGCCTGCATAAATCCTCTTTAACAGGGTTTTTACAAAGGAAAATACAACTTCTTCTCTCAGAGAAATTTCTTCTCCCTTCTTTCTTCATGAATTCAAGCCACTGACCCCTTTGAAGGCAACATATAGGTTTACATCATTAACGGTCATAAGGATGACGAAAATAATGTGTAACACCAGCATATAATGGGTGAAGGGGACTTCGACGTCGATTGGACTAGGACCTTGGCTGAGCCACCAATCCCTGATAACTACACCAACAAAAAAACCCACGGGATATTGAGATAATAACCTCTCTACACATGCTTTTGAGCAATGAATGTATTTAGTCGCCCTAAGATGAATGTGCTTCAAAATGACATTGAGATGAATCCACTTGTCCTTGCTTTTGATGTTTATCACATCAATAATTATGGAATATAACGAAGCTTTAATTCCCCATTGATTAACATAATCCCTTTATCTGCCTCTATATTGTTCTCCCACTTAATATGATACAATGTTGTTTTATCAAAAAAAATTAGGATGTCTAGAGTGCAAGACATTATGCCTATATATAAGTTTCCACTTGTGATTTTTCTGTGCACAATAGCTCTACTTACAAGCATTGAATCTCCACAGATAATAAGGATTTTGATTTGTTTGGAGAGGGACCATTTGATGTCAGAGTAGAGTGCAAAAGCCTCAGCTTCATTGTTGGTTAAGGTTCTAAGGCCCCATGCATAATTAGTAACTATTTGTACTCTAGGCTTGATAATAATCCCCTCCACTCTTGCCGCCCCTGAGTTTCATATTCATTATATTTATTACTAATTTAGTAGTTTTATATTCATTTTATTTTCTTTCATAATTATTATTCAATATAAATTAATATGATGTGAATAATTAAAAAAATGTCATACAATGTTGATGCTAATCTAATATAAATGAAACTATATATATATAAACAATAAATAAAGATTTCATATATGCAATTGAATTAGTGGAAATAAATTAAATTTAAGTAAACATGTAAACTTGCAACATTAATCAATAATACTATAAATAAGATCAAGTACAAACATATATATTTGAACCACATAAATATTATATATAAAAAATATGAAAAGTCAAGTACTATCACAATACATTTGAGTTTCTAGTTGAATATCCACTAATACATGATGATAATTGATCATCTAGTCCATGACAAAAAATGTCTCCATTATACTCTCAACAACATCAAGCTTTGGGACAAGTAGATGAAAAACATCTATATCAATGACTTTTCCGAATATTTCAATGGTTACTCATGAGTTAAACTTCCTTCCTTCATACCTCCCCATGATGGTAACCATAGGTTAGGGAATTTCCATAGGTGGATTCTCCTTCTCCATCGTTGTAGTCATAACTTTGTAGGAAAGGTTGCAGACTATAGACCTGAAAAACATATTTTGTGGGTTTTTAGCCACCTCTTTCAGCCATTTTCTTGCCAGAATGTCGGTTCCAAGGGAAAACACCCCGATCCATAATATGTGTTAACATTAGGCTCCATGGGGGATAGAGACCTCCTTGCGAGGCTCTAAGAACTCTTCTGCTGCTTCAGTGCCTTACTGTATTGGGCTATGGATTCAAGCTCAAAACATCCTGCGGAGGACATACAGGCCGACAAGCACACTATTCTAAAAATGAAAGAAAAACACATGGGATCCAAAGGAGCTTATTTATGTACATCCTATACTAATTATTTTTTACACAGTGCTAGGTGAAAGCAAACTTCCACCATAGACACTCAAGCAACTTCCTAGCTGAGAATTTGTTTACTCTGTCAATGATTGATAACAAAGAATGCAACCGTGACATCAGAACAATTACATTCTTCAACTCTACTCCTAATGATGAGGTTAGGATAAAGCTGGGCGGCTTCAAAACATGAAGGAAATACAACTCCATGTATTCCTTCACAGGCTCATAGGACAAGCGACAAACTCCAAAAAATTTATAACAAACAACCTTCTTTGCTACACAACTGCTCACACATTGCTAGATTTCTCTAGCAAGCTCAGGTGGGTGAGAGGTTGATGCAGTTTGACTGAACTCAGATGATGGCTGTTCACTTACAGGCTCTGGACAGGAGATAAACTTCCCCTTCTGCTGCTCCTTTTCTTCTTCATATCTCTCCCAAGGATCAGATTCATAATTATCATAAATGGGAACCATGTGAAAACTTTGCTCTTCATCATGCTGCACAGGATGGTTGATTTCCTCATAATATTTTTCTTTAATGAATAGAGGATAAGGCTCTGCTGTATGCTCTTGGAAATC
Organism: Picea sitchensis; assembly: GCA_010110895.2. Taxonomy (NCBI): domain Eukaryota; kingdom Viridiplantae; phylum Streptophyta; class Pinopsida; order Pinales; family Pinaceae; genus Picea; species Picea sitchensis. Next base: position 38,479 of record SNQJ01S0008569.1, on the reverse strand, counting down.
CTGCATATCTAGCTCAGAATCTGATTCATAGTTGTCATACACGGGCTGGTTGGTACCAGGTGATATCTGCTCATTTACAGGTTTTGAACAAGAGATAAACTGCACATTTGGCTCCTCCTTTTCTCCTTCATGGCTCTCCCAAGGATCAGTTTCACAATCATAATAAACAAGAACCATGGGAGGGCTCTGCTCTTCATCATCTTCGCTGGGATATTCATCAACAATCGTTTGTTCTTGGTTAGTATTCGACATCACTTCTTTATCATAAGAAGGACTGCCAAGAACATCTGTTTCCAAGACCAAAATATCCTCTATATTTTCTTCGTAAGAGCGGCGAGAAAAATCTGCCTTCAATTCCTCTATACTTGCAGAAAGTGATTGTATCAGCTCCATCAGCTCCTCCAAGGGATGTCCCTCATCCTCACATCTTTCGCAAGAACGAACTATGTCCTGAACACCATCTCTATACTCCTCACAAAAATTATGATAGATTAACTTAGAAGAATAAAAATTTTGACAGTGCCTATTGAAAGCTGCATGAAATTCTCCCAGGGAGGAGATGCTAGCAGGGGGTAAGGAGTGATACCACTGACGAGCATCTCCTAGTAATGAGAACATGCACATATTCATTGATACATATTCATGATGTATCTCCCACTGATGCATGAATTTATGAAACTCATGGAGATGCTGAGTAAGGTTGTCCTCTTTACGCTCTCTAAATATGGGCAAATAATTGCCCCATTCATTTGGAGTAGGGACAACATTAGGAAAACTAGGAACATCAGAAAAATTAAAAGGAGCAAACCTTCAAGCCAAGATTCTTTCCATTTCGAACCTGTGGAGTCACCAATCGATCCTTTAATCATGGAGTGTCCAGGTGAATGATATGCATAATCAGTGTGTCTGGTCTTTGTTCACCATCAAAGACCAGATCTGATCGTTGTGCCCAGGGAGCTCCAGGTGTAACCAGAGGCAGTCACACTAAAACAATGGAGTCGCCATAGTGGAGTTTCCAGGTGCAAATGAAATCTTCAATGGTTCGGATATCTGATTCACCTTCAGAATCAGAAGCTTGTTGTCGTTCTACCTAGGGAAAAATATTCAATTCGTTCCTCGGCAGTGACGCCAATTTTAGCACTAGAAGTCACCCTCCGATTGCGGAGAGGGTAAGCCCAGTACCCATCAGTGTTTGGGGTGGATGTCACAGGTTGGTTTTAAAGAGGTCAAATGGATGTAGACTCAAGACAATATCACTTTAACTCAGATAACAGGGACCAACATGCATAAGCAGGTGAGGTCTTGATTAACTTCAATTAGTAAGTTGAGTTTAAGTGTGAGCAGAGGGAAGACTTAGTGAGAAAGATGAGTGAGACTGCTATGGGCATTCGACCTTCCAAAAACTCGGAGAAGACAAACTTAGGCTCAAGGTCACTCTTAAGCCTAAGTTTAGACACTGAAACATGTCCAAAAAAAATAGTCACAACAACACCATGATCAAACCTGCATCACGATGCAGCTACGACAACTTGACTGGTTCATCCATGCCCGAGCCATTCAGTGTAAGAGGGGAAAAGATAACATAGGAAACTGATTAAAACTGGTTGCGATGCCACTATGATCAAACCTACATCACAACAACATAACTACCCTCAACTGGATCATCCATACCCGAGTGTTCTAACACAGCTGTTACAGAGAAATGGAAAGGAAGTTGAATTTCATTAAACAAGAAGTCTTAAATACAGATACATAACCAGAAGAACCAAAGATGCATTAAAACTTTACAATACAGGAGCCTAGCTCAACCATTGACCCTAAACAAAATGGAAAAGATGCCTACATATACTCTGAAATGGCTCCCATTTCCTGAGGTGATCCTGTCATGCTTTCAAAGCTTTGCATTGATGAGTTTCTTTATCAGACTGTGCATGCAGACATTGGTCAGACTACCCATGCAGTCTTCTGTCAGACGCAATATCTGTCAAACTGAACTAACAACCTTCTTCCATTATTTTCCCCTCCCTGGCCTTATATTTATGGAAGGAGACGATGCCTCACCCACCTTCCTCATTTTGATTAACTGCTTCAACAGGATCTGAGTGGGAAGGGTCAACGCCTGCACTTGGAAGACGTGGAGGCCTCTCCTTTGCCATCTGTGCTTTGTTGGATGCTTGCAGGGAAGACATGAAGGTGGACGAAGGTGGAGTTGATGAGGACTCAACAAGGCGATGGGCGGCCATGCGAAAAGACGAAGCGACATAATGGTGACTGGGAAAGCGCGGGTGACAGAACGCAGGCACTGAGGTGTAAGGGTGTAGAGGTAGTGTGGCGCGGGAAGGTGGCATGGAGGTAGAAGGGGAGATCTGGTGGATGAACGAGGTGGGGATGACCAACTAAGGTGGAGGTAACATGGAATACAAGACACATGGCAGGAGGTGAGAGGGTGAGGTATGAAGGTGGGACGGTAATAGGTCGAGAGGACGATGAGTGGAGGACAGGTGTGAGGGAGTGAAAGGTGGAATTGGAGCAGGAGATGTGACAGACAAAGGAGGGACATGAGAGTGGATCTGTGAGTGGAAGATAGGTGTCGACAAGAGAGGACGGTGGTAAGCGAAGGCAGTAAGCAGTCTACTCAGAGGGGGGGTAGGCGGTAAGAGGAATTGAGTAGGGGGCG
>SNQJ01S0008569.1:0-35752 GCA_010110895.2 Picea sitchensis | reverse complement strand
TGTTGGGGGGGGGGGGGGTTCGATATGGATTATGCACCGTAGATATGAGTGCGCTAAGATAAGCCGCTCAGATCTACGAGCCCTTTACAACATCACGCCAAAAAGTCACATCGTGGCCACGACTTAGGACAAAATGCATTTTATGGGTTTTTAGCCACCTCTTTCGACCATTTTCTCGCCAGAATGTCGATTCCTAGAGAAAACACCCCCTGATCCATAATATGTGTTAACAAGTCCCCAAAATGGTCAAACACGACCAAGTTTCTCCAAAACTTGGTCGAGGGCCAACATGCCCCCAACACTCACCTGTGACTCGTCCTGAGTCACTCTGATCTGGGTAACTCTGCTTCGAAGGCCTCGAGCTTGGCTCGAGCTACCTCGACTTGATGTTTCACCAGAGCCTCCTTCTTGGTGAACTCCTGAATGAACTTCTTCGTGACAGGTCCTTCCAAGCGCTGTTCCATTGAGGTGACCACTTGTTCCAGCTGTGCACCTTGTCCCTCGATCTCCTCAAAAAGTGTGCAGGCTTTGTCCTGTACCAGCTGGAGTCTCTGGGTCACTTCCATGACTTTACTCTAGATGGCATGGACCTGTTGCTGAACTGCGCACTGTTCTTGTGACCTTTTCATCTTCTCGAATGCTGATAGTACCTTCAACTGTGCTTGCACTATCACTGCTTGTTTCTTTGCTTCCTAGAGTTGTGACTCCAATGTCCTTAGTTCTGGGTCCTCTGCAAGGTGCTCATAAGTCTACACACTTCGATTGCTTAATTGCTTGCATTCTAAGGCCAATGCCTTGATTCTTTCGACTGCGCTCCAAGCAGTTTCTTCCCTCTGATCTCGCACTTCTTGCGGAGTGCTTGGCACTACTTGTAGTTCCAGTTCTGCTACTTGTGCTTGGAGTTGCTAAATGGATTTGACGAGCTTTCCTACTTGGCTCTCAGCTGTTTCCTCTTCCATCTGTGCCAGGCCCGACATAGAGCGAAGTGCTCTAGTGTCTAATTCTTTAATTCCAATCTGCTGTGAGAGCAACTATTATTTTTCCTTTTGGATCTGCCCTTTATCCTCTGCAAAATTTGCTTGGAGTTCATCTTTCTCTTGTTGCGTAACCCAACGTTGCTCTAAGGATTCCTCCTTTGCTTGCTTTAATGCCTCTGTGGCATGCTCCTTTTCCTCTTGGAGTCGACGAAGGTGAGCCTCTATCGAATCTGCTAATCTACGTAGTTGGGCAGGTTCATATCCTACTTCTATGCCCCCTGATGACAATGGTGCAATAGACACTGCGTGGCTTGAATAAAGAGCCTGATGTACCCCTTTGTGCTCTGCCTCGATCTTGTCAAACATTATCTCCTGTTTGGCTTCGCTTCACTGCAAAATGGCCTTTGAGGTATCTGATACAATGACAATGATGAGGTCAATATCATCCACCTTGAGCACAGTCTGTAATGGAGGTTTATTGGCTCGTGACTTCTTTCGTGCTGAGGGTTTCTTTGGGGAAACCTTTCTTTTCTTCGACATCTCAGCCTCTATAAGAGGATCTTTTGGCGGTGTCACTTCTCCCTATTTCTGCTTGTATTCTTCCCCTTCGTCTTCTTATTTTTGGTCTACTTCGCCATCTCCTCCTCCTCCAGGTGACTCCGATGTAGTTTCCTCAGATGCACTGTTTATTTCCTGCACCTCTTCCTTCTTTTTCTTCTTCCTTTTGCTGGGTCCATCATACTCTTCTTGAGTGATTACAGGACTTCCGATGAGGTCGGGGTCGGAGAGTTCTGTCTGTTCGACTGGTACCAAGAATTTTGCAGGCAATTCCTTGTTATTTCCTCCATATCTTCCTTGGTGAGTTTGTAATAGGATTGGAGCTCTTCCTTGTGTTCGTCCTCACGCGCAATGATGTAAATGAAATGCCTTTCTACATGGAACTTCGCTATTGGGGTGAACCTATGAACTGTATTCGATGTCATGCGAGGGAAGGATTCAATGGATCTCTTCAACTACAGGTAGTAGGTGTGGAACACCGCATTTGACTGCCACTACTTCTCCATGTCGCTTGAATACTGGAGGGTAGTGAACCTCTCAGCCAGTGATTCAGATGGCTTGACTTCCGGGAAGGCTTCTCTCGTCGACATCTCCCAAGAGATGAAAGCAACGAGAATCAACAACCAGCTGAAGTGAAACTCGTAGCCCTGGTCTTGTGCTTCACGTCAATCTTGCTTCAACTGGTTGACGAGGTAGCTCATCGAGTTCATCTGCAACCCTTCAATGCATTTTCCTGCGAGGTCGACGAAAAACCCCGTGACTTGCATTGGTCTGTTCTTCCTGACGAGATTGCCAATGATCAACTGGCAAGCTAGGCGCACTCTTCCTTTTTCGATGGAAGCTACATTGTAGCCCCTCTTCCCTTTCTCTACATCGCCATAGGTGTCTTTTATTCGCTGTGCCAGGGCACAATCTGCAGCCTTCCCTGGATAAAAATACCGAGGGTCTGGTCCTTGCACACTCAATCCAGTGATCCGGTGGATCAGTGTCGGGTCTACGATGATGCGTCTATCCAACCAAAGGTAACCACCATAGTAGCATAACAGGAGGAGTTTAATGCACACGTTAACCTCCTGATGTTTACCGAAGTGTGGTATCTTCATCACATTGAGGATTGTTGATCTTGTGATGTCCATGGTCCACGGCTAGGGGATTATCTTCAACTTCTTCCCTGTTGTCTTTGTCAAGTACTTATGCAGTGCGAGCATTCCATAATTCTTGCGGTCTCCTAAGTTGAAGTCACTGATCTTCAACGTCAGAATATGTCCTAATTGTGGTCCAACTGTGAGTATCCCCTTCGGGAGGTACGGAATGATCAATGTATAGTTGAAGTCCCTCGGGATGCTGTCACGAATAACCACGCCAGCCAGAGGTTGGATATAGTCGGGTAGGACTAACGGGATGAGCTTTGCATTCACCAATTCATCGCGATGCTTACTTCATTTCTATGTCACAGCTCGGGATGGTCCATATCGACATCCATTCGACGGGGATGCTTGCAATACTCTTGTCGGCGAGGCCTGTACTCTTGTGGATATGATCTTCTCAACCATGAGGTCTATTAAGATCTCTTTTAGGGATTTCTCTACTGCGCTAAGGTCACCCGACATACACGCTCGAGATCAGATATCTCGGGTAGGTGGACAATCGCTCAAGGTAAGCAAAACAGGTGGTGAGGTCTCAATAAGAACTGCGTGAAAGAAATTAGTTCTCTGTGGGCTTGGATAATCACAATTTGCAAAAGTGTCCCCGGTAAGACATTCAACAGGTTAAATAGCTAACATCGTAACAGACTCCTCCAACAGGCAGGAATGCCTCAATCAATATAATTCCATCCGTTATGGCATGGTCCCAACGGTCCAATGGCAAATGATCTGGCAATAACTGCGTTTCTATTTGTTCTGGAGCGTCGTTCTAACGATCGGGATGCCTCCAATGGTCATATTGCTTCGCCGTGGCAAAGTGCTAGTCTGCGTTTTTCTGCTATTTCGACGAGGTTCAAGTTCCACCAACCTTCCTTCTGCGAAGTCTTCTCTGGAACCTCCTGCAATTTTTCCAGCTTCACTTTCTTCTTACTGAGCTTTCTTTCTTTCTTCCCTGTGATCTGCATCTCTAGATTCCTCTTTCCATTCTTGTTTTTATCTGCTCTTAGTATAGTAACTTTGCACTATTGAGGATCTTTCACAAGGTTCAAGGATACTACTTCTTCTCTTACTGTTTCTGTAGTAGGTGCTCTACTCTCTTGCATGGATAGGTTCTTTAAGCCTTCTTGCATTCTGTCAACTTCGACAGCTAAGTCTTAGGCCCTCAGTTGCTTTGACTTGTCCTCTTGTTATTGTAATAGTCTCGCTATTTTCCTAGCCATGAAATCCCTTAATTCTTTCTTTTTCTATTCTATAGCTTCCTCTTCCTCTTTCCTTCGGATCTGATCTCTCTCAATCCAAGTTCTTCCTAAAAAAAGTGCAAAGGGGGTGCTATTCTCAACAAACTTAATGACCTCAAATTCTTCTCCTGTCGATGCTCCATGAGCAGTCATAGGTACATGAGTAAGTCTTCCACATAGGGTTATTAGCTTTCCTTTAAACAATCCTATTCCTCCCAATGAAGGAACCATAGCAGGCTTTCCTAAGATTTCCCAAGTACTTTCTGTCATAATGTTCACCTGTGTTTCTGCATCCAATACACAGTCTATGTCGAAGTCTCCTATTCTTGTTTCTATGCACTCTTTCTCTTTTAAAAGCTCTGATAAAATGATGTCTCTGTGATCATTCAGTGTTTCTTTCAACTGCAGTAATATAGCCTCTGATTATTTCTAGTTCTTTAGCATATTCGTAGTATCTTGACCTTCCTCATGGTTTTCTTGTCTTATGTTCATGTTCTCAACTTTAGCAATCATTCTAGAGCAATCTAAAACTTCATGTCCAACAGCTTTACAACAAAGGAAAATATGACCTCTACCCAAGCATTCCTTAGCAATATGTCCCAATTTTATGCAACTATAACAGATATTCAATCCTCTCTTTCTCTTAAATGATCCCCAACCTTTCCTATACTGCGCACTGGAATCACAGTGATAGCCCTGGAACAAATTCTTTCTAGGATCCTGCATCCACTTGTTAGTCAAACAATTCTTTCTATGCATAGGGATAACATATCTTTCACTATTTTTATCAGATCTATTCATATCATATCTTCTTTCTTCTAGTTGTGCCCTAGTTTTCAGACTAGGACAAAATCTATCAAGCATACCTAGATCTAGTCTTTCAAAACAAAAATTTCCACTTATCTTACCTTTAACAGAGCACAAAGCTTTAAGATCTTACCTATTTTCTTCAGATCAAAATTCTCTTCTTAGCATAGAGCTTCACAAGTCAAGTAGATTACTGCGCACTAAAGCAACAAATCTACACACAGATCTTTCTCTTTTCTTTATTTCCCAACAATCACAGTTTCAGGTCCCGACAACGGAACCATTTGTTGGCATAGGGGTTGATCCGAATTATTTTCGGCATGAAATGAGAGTAGAGATATAATAAAGAAATGCACAGAGATATCACAGATATTCAATAATATAACATAAATGTATCAGAGATGCAACCACAAACATAGATATACAATAATATACGATTTCTATTAATGAAAGAAATGTACAGAGACTGTAAAAATACAGAGTGAAAGACTTGCTAGAATGGTGGCATCTTATCTCTGAGAAGAGATGCGACGACTTCTCTCATTCACAAGAAGATCATTACAATGAGGCTCTTAAGGCGTTTTTACAATAATCAGGAATGCCAAAAACCCTAGACATCCAAAAACCTAACCCTAGGAGATGAAGTGCCAAAAGTCATGTGGGCCCTGTTTGGGTAAGTTAGTACATCAAATTCCCGGGGTCGTAACTTTTGCATACGATCTCCATTTTAGGCATATGATAGCCCGTTGGAAAGGTATCGTAGAGGATATTCATTTTGGGGGATCAATAATGCCTTTGAATATCATTAGGGAGCTCAATACCGAAAAACCTTCATTTAGGCCCTCAAAATGGCCTCGAAAGTAAAAACTGCTAAAAATAGTAAATTGCCAAAATTGCCAGAAAACTATTTTGAGCTAGTTGGAAAAGGTGGGTGGCCACCGATATCCACCTAGATCAATACTCCCTCCTTAGGAAGCAATGGTATCCATTGCTTTGATTGCCCCGAGGAGAGGAAAAAGCGTTTGCTGAATCTGAATCTTGGTGAGTTTCTTGCCTTGCTAGAGACGTCGCACTGCTCAGTTTGTGGAAGGCTATCACGAGCATGTGGCTAGAAGGGTTGGACCTTTTCAACCAGTCTGGATACATGAGATTCTTTTGTGTAGAAGGACTGTTTACAATTTGCTACAATCTTGTCGACCTACTTTTGTTGGATAGAAGGTGCTGGAGCCGAGGCTGTAGTGGTTGCAGTATCCTTTTGTTCATGTTTTGAATAGATTATGAAGAAGCTGAATTTTGTAGAATGAGATACTACCTTGAGACACTTTTCAGGTGAAACAGTAGTCAGAACTACCTCTGGTATTCTGTAGAGATGACCCCCCAGAGAAACAATGACACTATGGGGTCGAGACTCATAAACAACATGGCGCTTCCACATATATGGTTGGCCCAAGAGAACATCACAGACATCCAGTGGGGCAACATCACATAATACCTCATCCTTGAAGGGATGGATGCCGTATGAAAATAAACACTGCTGGATGACACAAAGATCTCATCCTTGGCGAAGCCACCCAATGTTGTATGGCTGCAGGTGTGGTGTTGTCTGTTAGCACTCTGTAAATTTTGTCCGGCTGAATAGACAAACGACAGAGGTAACCGTTTCAACCAGCTTTAGAGATGAAGCAATAGACTACTCAACTTAGAGAGGGATCTCTCATGTCACTTGATATATCTATGGAAATCGGTGGCTAGATTTGGTTTGTGTTGGGTTGTTTAATAAAATAACTGAAGAAATGAAGATGACATTTGGGCTATGGGGTCTAGAATAAATAGAATACATCATAAAACCTAAGAACTATTCAGAGGAAAAAGGCTAAATCAGGCAGTAAGTCTGAGTTTATATCTGAATATTTTTCATGATATCAGAGGAAAAAGAAACACATAACTACATCAGAGCATTACGGAGATGAATTCTGAATAAGTTAAGAAAAAAGAAACACAGTCTAAGTTGCTAAGCCAAGAGCATCAAATAATGAATTCTGGGCCTCTAAATATCCAATTTAGACAAAAAGAAGTGTAAATGAAACGTATGTTTACAGGAAATGCATATGAGAGGAAACCAAGATTCATATCACTGTCAGTTAGAATATTTTCATAAACAATCCAAAATCTGTCTCTGCATTTATATATTAATTCTAGCCCCAAAATTTACAAAAGTTTTTCCTGCACAGAGGACAGGCTCCTCTTTTCTTCATCCTTTTCTATATCCTCGAGATAATATATACAGATGAATTTCTTGTGGAATTCAAAACGTTCAGACTTCTCGTAATTTTAAAATTAGAGATGAGTTACAAGGAGGAATGATTTATAATAACCATTATCCTATTTTAAAGGGACCGTTAGGAACATGTTCATCATATCTAGGCCCCTTTCTTCGACCACCATCTGTCCAAAACATGATGAGATGTACTTATTCTAGTTTGAGAATTTATTTTAGCTCAGCGATCTCCTTCTTCAGACTGACCAACTAGGCCGGTTGATTTTCCCTAATGCTTTCAGCCGTTTTGACCATGTTTTCTGTCATCTGTCGTTTTCTCTGTTTCTTTTTTATAGCTGGCCTATTTATGATTAGGTCCTTCATGATGTGATTTAGCCTAACTTCTAATCTCGAGTCTATAGCAGGTTCCGTATGAAATTTAGTAGCTAATATACATGCAATTTCCCTTTCCATCTCACTAGTAGATAAACCCACCATGTTACTTGAGTGACCTGTTTGACTGGATATGGCTTGATTGGCCTCATCCATGTATTCCAGTATCATGGACACTAAGATGTTCCTTTCATAAGTTAGAGAGTCAATCTTACGGATGATATGATACCCTTATATTTGAGAATCGATAGTTATAGAGTTCCAATCATGAATCACTGACATAGTTACTTACATGTATGTTGGTTTACCATGCTTGGCTAATCCATTTCAATTTATTAGCTTTCGAGTTCGTTATATGGTGGCGTTCACCTGACATCATACGGTTGTGAAGTACCGAACGAGTGAAGCGGGTTGATTCTGACCAGCCGTCACCCACCCCACAAGTGGTTGATTTGACATATTGAAACATGTGACATCAGGGCTTTGGCGAAAGTGGTTTCAGACAAATCGCCTTTCGCCCCGATGTCTCTCTGGAGGCGCCACGCGTCCATTTTAAAAACCACAATGGTTTTCCCCAGTCCGCCCTTACATGATTAAGTCTCGTGCAAGTTCACCGCTCGATGTGACCTCCAGTCGTTGATCTGGGCCGTTTTACAATTGATGGTCTGTCGAGTTTTGTCTTTTGCGCCTTCGTTATATTTGTCCATACGCTGCCAAATATGTTCTAGTCCCCTAAATTATCAATTCTCCAAACTATCACACTTCTACGATGATGTAGCTCTTGCTAAATTTATGAGACTTGGGTCTGGTCTGAAAATTGTTATGGTGATAACATAGGCTCCAACTGGGGATGCTATCCTCCTTGTGAGGTAGCAAAGAAATCATAAACCCGGTGCCTGATCCATTGGAATGATCCCAAAACAAATGTGTGTACCTTTCTCCTACCATATCACTAGTGTCTGCTGAAGTCCAAACTCTACACGCCGCCCTCAACTGGATACTAAACACTGAATATACTACTGAAACTGACTGTACACAATACTGGAAATATAAACTGAAAAATGCTTGTCTAGCAAGATTATTCGTACATTCCTACCTACTCTAAAATGGTGAAATGAATACTCAATCAAGTGATGCTAAAGTGCCAATGCAACCAATCAAGCAATTGGCTTCCTGATTTTTCTCCACTCGCATCTTTCTTAAGAAGGCAGACAAATGTAGAAGATGGCAGTTGAACACAAAATTTGAATCCAAAATATGAGTTTATGAATGAAATAAACTCCTTATTTACTGATGATTGTAATAGGATGGCCACTGGATCTTGAAAACCATGAAAAATCATTTCTTCTTGGTGAGCAAAAACAAAAATACAAGACTCTTTCATAAGTGTTTGTTGTTCTTGCTCTATTTCTTCTGTTTTGAGAACATTTTCAAAGAAATGGCAGCAATGGGTTTGTCTACTTCTCCATGCACCTCAATAAAAACATTCATACATTCTTCAAATATGACAGCCATATTATGTGCATCAAGGCTATCCTTTTGTTCATCAAACAATTTTGATTTGGTTTCATTAAACTTCTGGAAATTTGTTTGAGGGCTGCCATTTTGACTTTCAAATGAATTAATAGAAATAAGTTCTTGCTCATAATATTCTTGCAAATGCAAAAAATATGACATCATGAACTATTTCACAGTCTAGAGTCCTCATGGATGTATTTTCAAAATCTTCGCCTGTGTCTATGTTGTTTAGAAGTTGGACCAGTACGTCATTCTCAGGGGATGAAAGACAACCTTGAAATACCTTGTATTGCTGGTAATATTGTTGAACATCTGCATTAGTTCTGGAAGAAAGGAAAAGACCTTTGATAAAAATTTCTTGATCGATCTTCTTTAATCTGATGATTGAGCACAGATTGGAATTCTGAATTGAAATACCCTTCCAAGTAATGATCGTGCAATGCATGTGAGTGTAGTTGGTGTTCTTCAATGATGACAACCCTTTCATGTAAAACAGTGCTACTGAGAATATATTCATAAGTCCCTATGTTTTCTGAAATTTCATGATTTTCTCTTAACCATTCAAAGGAAGAATAACATATGGGGAGAGAGTTTTTATCTGTAATCCCGCTGCTTCACTTTCAATGCCATTCTTGGACGTTCTCTGATTTGAAATGCTACAGACATTTTGTTTTAGTAATTCGAATGAGGGAAAACATAATGGCAAGGTTCTATTACTTGATTCGAAACCTTCTTCATTTTTTCCAATATCATCATAGGTACATTTTTCTATCTCTTCGGGTTTCTAGACATGCTCCCTTTCCGCTTTGTCTTCGACCAACGACTGTATTTATGAATTTACAAGGTCTTCCTCAAAACCAAGAATAGTGTCATCAAGCGTCTGAGAAGAGTACTCCAATATCTTGTCAATCTGTTTCGTTGGTTTGGTGTGACTTTGCATCAACACAATTTCGTTTGCCTCAACAATAATCTGAGAATTCTCTTTCAACAATTTGAATGTAGTAAAGCACAAGGGTAGAGAATTCTTTTCAGCTGATCTAATATTTTTCTCCTCACTGTACCGTTGAAAAAGAAAGTCTTCAATATCACAATCGTCTTCACACTTGTCATATACATGCATATCACTGACATATGCAAGGTCATCTAACAAGAACAAACTTGGAACATCAACCTGTTCTTCGACAAACTAATTTGTACACTCATCCTCTTGATTATCTATAAATGAATACATGAAACAATCAACCCCTTTCTTATCATGGGATGGATCAGAAACTAAATCAACACCTTCACTTTCAACAAGTGGGACATAATTTTTTGCAATATCCTTGGTCTTGGGAAATTCAAGAGGGCCTATGACATGGTCAACTATATGCTCAAGGTTCCAATAAACCATTTTCTATTCATATTCTCTTTTATTTTCTTTAGCATCTAACCCCTCATTTTGGATCTGTTTACATGCTTGGATGTTGTGTTGAATATCCTGAGCATCATCAAACATTTGTTGTAAGGACTTAGGTCTTGTTTCCATAAGGAGGAAAGACAAGTTCAGATGAAGAGTAGTTGCATAATGGAGCATGGAGGCAACTTTAGTGGGTTGAATTCCTTTGGAAAAATTGTAATAGACACTGGAAAACCTCCTACTGAATATAGAAATAGTTTCATTTCTCTGTTTTTTTAAGGCATAGAACTCTATAAGTTGTAGATCCAAAGATTTCTTTCTGCCCTAAAACTTTAAAAAGACATCGTTCAATTCCTCCCATGAGCTAATTATCTCTGGCAACCAGTCTTTGGTGTCTCCTTTCAAGGATTGAGAGAAGTCCCTCATACAAACATCATCATGGTCAATCTCAAACAAATCTATAAAATGCTCAAACCCTTGGATGTGTTTTTCAGTTGAGATGGTATCAGGTTCCCCATCAAACATAGGCAGGTACTCATAGTGTTTTGGAGGAAAATCATGAAGGCTGTGGGGTAGATTTAAGGGTTTGTATCTATGATGAATCTTGGAGGGTGTTGGGTCAAGTGGAGGAGATGAAATATCAACCCTGGTTTCATGCGACTTATCAACTTGGTTGTGGTCATCACATGGCCCAGAAGGGAATTTTTTTATCAACATCAGTGATACAATGAGGATATGCATGCACAACTTTAAGAGGAGGATATATAATTGCAAGATCTTCATGATCATCATTAGAATGCAGCAGGTAAAGAAAAAAATGTTTGGCATGTTCAAGGAAAAAGCAGAGGAAACTTATAACAAACAATAAAATGCCTTGGAAAAAATCCAATTTTAAGTACTTGTTTTCTTCCATAATGTATTTTCATACCTCTATCAAGGGATCTCATTTTCCAGTGGAGTATTTGAATTACATTTGAATCTTGAGTAGAGTCACCAATAATGTTTTGGAAGCTGGATTCTGCATTGAGAGTGGAGTCGCCAGTGAAAATTCGATTTTCTGGATTCTTCTACCAGTGGAATCACCTTCAAACTGATTTTTTGATGTGTGGAGTCACCAGAGAAGGAATACAACCAATATGTGTCTAAGTGGCTGCTTCTCTCATACCTTAGAACTTAACCATGTCGTTCTTCCCAGGGAAAATTTTTCAATTTCGTCCCCGACAATGGTGCCAAAATGTTAGCACTCTGTAAATTTTGTCCGGCTAAATAGACAAACGACATAGGTAACTGTTTCAACCAACTTTAGAGCTGATGCACTAGCCTACTCAACTCAGAGAGGGCTCTCTCATGTCACTTGATATATCTATGGAAATCGATGGCTAGATTTTGTTTGCGTTGGGGTTTTTAATAAAATAACTAGAGAAATAAAGATGACATTTGGGCTATGGGGTCTGGAATAAATAGAATACATCATCAAACCTGAGAACTGTTTAGAGGAAAAGGATAAATCAGGAAGTAAGTCTGAGTTTATATCTGAAAAATTTGCATGACATCAGAGGAAAAATAAACATATAACTACATCAGATCATTACGAAGATGAATTCTGAATAAGTTAAGAGGAAAGAAACACAGTCTAAGTTGCTAAGCCAAGAGCATCAAATGATGAATTCCGGGTCTCTAAATCTCCAATTTAGACAGAAAGAAGTGTAAATGAAATGTATGCTTACAAGAAATACATACTATGAGAGGAAAACAAGACTCATATCATTGTCAGTTAGAATCTTTTCACAAACAATCCAAAATCTGTCTCTGCATTTAAATATTCATTCTAGCCCCAAAATTTACAAAAGTTTTTCCTGCACAGAGGGCATGCTCCTCTTTTCTCCATCCTTTTCTATATCCTCGAGATAATATATATAGAGAAATTTCTTGTGGAATTCAAAACGTTCAGACTTCTCGTAATTCTAAAATTAGAGATGAGTTACAAGGAGGAATGATTTATAATAACCGTTATCCTATTTTAAAGGGACCGTTAGGAACAAGTTCATCATATCTAGGCCCCTTTCTTCGACCACAATATGTCCAAAACATGCTGAGATGTACTTATTCCAGTCTGAGAATTTATTTTAGCTCAGCGATATCCTTCTTCAGACTAACCAACCAGGATGGTTGATTTTCCCCAATGCTTTCAGTCGTTTCGGCCATGTTTTCTGTCTTCTGCCTTTTGCTCCATTTATTTTTTATAGCTGGCCTATTGATGATTAGGTCCTTCATGATGTGATTTAGCTTAACTTCTAATCTCGGGTCTATAGCAGGTTCTGTATGGAATTTAGTAGCTAATATATGTGCAATTTCCCTTTCCATCTTACCAGTAGATAAACCCGCCATGTTACTTGAATGACCTATTTGAATGGATATGGCTTGATTGGCCTCATCCATGTATTCCAGTATCATGGACACCAATATGTTCCTTTCATAAGTTAGAGACTCAATATTATGGATGAAATGATACCCTCATATTTGAGAATCGGTAGTTATAGAGTTCCAATCATGAATCACCGACAGAGTTACTTATAGGTACGTTGGTTTACCATGCTTGGCTAATCAATTTCAAATGATTATCTTTTGAGTTCGTTATATGGCGACGTTCACCTGACATAATACGGTTGTGAAGTACCGAACAAGTGAAGCAGGGTGATTCCAACTAGCCGTCACCCGCCCCACGAGTGGTTTATTTGACATATTGAAACATGTGACATCGGGGCTTTGGCGAAAATGGTTTCAGGAAAACTGCCTTTCGCCTCGATGTCTCTCTGGAGGCATCACACATCCATTTTAAAAAATACAATGGTTTTCCCCGGTCCTCCCTTACATGATTAAGTCTCGTACAAGTTCATCATCCGATGTGACCTCCAACCGTTGATTTGGGCTGTTTTACAATCGATGGTCTGTCGAGTTATGTCTTTTACGCCTCCACTATATTTGTCCATACACCCGCCAGATATGTCCTGGTCCCCTAAATTATCAATTCTCCAAACTATCATGCTTCCGCAACGATGTAGCTCTTAATAAATTTCCAAGACTTGGGTCTTGTTTGAAAATTGTTATGGTCATAACATTGTTGACAATCTCAGTTGTTTGATGACCTCTGTTGAGATGAGGTTCTTCTAGCTCCCGCTATCAACAATAAAATGCAGCGGGGTCCCCTTCACCCACATTTGTGAATGAAAAAGATGCTCCCCCTCTTTAGGATTTGTTGGTTCTTCTGGTTGAAATGTTGCGGCCGTGACAATAATAGTGGGTTCTGTGTCGATGATATATCTTTTACCAATATTTTTAGAGTCAGATTTTGAATCAGAGTTCGGCTCCTTGTCTTTGATCTCGGCCACCAATGAATGTTTTGAACAAAATTCATCGGTGTTGTGCCAGGGGATTTTGTGGAAATCTGTTGGCACAGGGGAAAACCCAGGGTTCAACGCTTAAACAACGCACCAAAAAAACCCTAACTACCGACCGTTTCGGCAACACCTATGAAGCAGATGAAGTCTCACCTGAGGTAGAGGTAGGGGTGGTTGCAAGACTCAGGTGTCTGCAACCTTAGCTGGGACACAGATATGTGATTCTTATTCTTAGCAAGCACTTTAGCATATATCATTCATCAGTATTTAACCCTCATGGCACTCCGCAAATGGCACAGAGCATTGCAACATTCACTTAGATCTAGGTTAAGTTAGCACTTAGCAACAACAAAATAGGGCTAACACTTAGCACTTTCATATATGTCAGATCTACACCCACACATCTAAGAAGCACAAAGCAAAGTGGACCTATCTAAGTATATTATAGCAAAGCACATAGCATAATCATATCAAGCACAACACATGGAAAGAGACCAACATATTAGGTCGAAGCACCGAGCACAACACACAGAGTTACCGTGGTTCACCCCCACCCTGGGGCTACGTCCACAAAGTCTTCTTCTTCTTTATTATCTTTGGTCAATCGGGTTACAACACAGAGCTCGAAGTTGTACTCCGCATAGGACAAGAGATATGTGCGCACCTCGCCATATCCTCCTTCCCCGAGTAGATCTAGCATAGAGACTTCTTACAATCCGTGCACTCAACACTTACATCACTTGCACTCATCTCTGCAAGTCGGTCATAATATACACAAAGCCTTTACTAGCACTTAGCTTATCTTCTCCTCTCTTACATTGCCTAGCTACTTATTTATACTTTACAAAATAGGCCTAAACATGGGTAAACCCATGAGCCGACATCCCATACCCATTACATTATCCCCCAAAACACAAAAAGGACCCAAGAAAGGGGTCTAGCTTCCAGGATTCTACAAGCGTGCTCTGTACTTGTATCAAAGACTGGGTGGCTTGCGCTGTGTCTTCTTGATCTCATCGAAGGCGAGCTTCGACTTTCTCGACGATTTGGTGTAATTGGGTGGGCTCATCACCTGTTCCTGCAGTTCAAATTGTCAAGGGAGCAGTAGAAACTGCTCGGCTGGACTGGAGTGCCTGCTGCACTTCTTGAAGTTCGCTCTTGATTCAGCTGAATACTTAATCCTGCTTTGCTTCTTGCTTTTCTGCGATCTCTAGTGAAGCATCATTCAACGCAGCGATTAAGAAGTTGAAGTCATCTGCTGTGAGGGTAGTCTTAAACATAGTTCGGGTGGCCTTAGTTTTCTTTCGTGATGAGGGCTTTGGTGGGGTAATCTTCCTTTTCTTAGTGGGATCCTCCTCCTCTCTAGGCAGAGTAACCTTGCCTTTGTTTTACTCAACCTATGTGCCACCTAGTTCTTCACCATCACTTCCCTGCGCAGGTGAGATCGAAGTAGTCTTCGTGGATGTGCTATGGATATCTTGAACTTCATCATACTTCTTAGTCTTTCTTGGTCCAGGTGTATCCAGCATAGCTTCGGGTCTTTCCACGTCGGACATTTCTGCGGGGTCCACTGCAATAAGGAGGTATGTTGACCATTCCTTGGTAATCTTCTCCAAGTCTTCTTGTATCAACTTGTAGTATGACTGGAGCTGTTGTTTGTGCTCATCAACGCATGCTGTGATATAGGTGAAGTGGCGGTCTGTGCTAAATTTTATCAAAGGTCTAAACCTATGAAGTGTGTTTTGGGTGAGGCGCGGTGTAGACTCAATTGCATTCTTCAATTGGTTGTAATAAGCATGGAAGACAACATTGGACTGCCACTGCTTGTTCATGTCACTGGAGTACCATAGCGTAAAAAACTTTGCGGCCAGTGGTTCGAAGGGTTTGATCTCCAAAAAAGTGGCACCTTCTGGTAGCTCCCAGGCGATGAAAGTGATTAGTATGAGCAACCAACTAAAGTGGAACTCATACCCTTGGTATTGCACTTCTCTGTAGTCAAGCTCTAGCTGGTTTACAAGGTATTATGCCCAGTTCATATGTAGTCCCTCGACGCACTTCCCTACGAGGTCGACTACAAATCTAGTCACTTGTGTTGGTTTGTTCTTGCGAACTAGCTTGCCCGTGATCAGATGACAGGCAAGGCGCACTGCGCCACTCTAGATAGAGGCTACCTTGTAGCCTCGTGTGCCTTTCTCAACATCGCCATAAGTTTATTTTATCCTCTGTGCTAGTGCTTGGTCTGAGGTCTTTCCAGGGTAAAACTCCTGTGGGTCAGGGCCTTGCATACTAAGGCCTGTGATCCGATTGATCAAGGTCGGATCCACAGTGATGCGACGGTCCAACCATAAGTATCCTCCGTGGTAGTAGGACAACAAAAACTTGACGCATGCGTTGACTTCCTGGTGTTTGCCGAGGTGAGGGATCTTCATTACATTTTGCAGTGTGGACTGTGCGAGGTTCTAGGTCCATGACTGTGGGATAATATTAGAATTATTTCCTTTGGTCCTGGTTAAGTACTTATGTAGGGCTAACATGCTGTAAACCTTACGATCTTCAAGGTTAAAATCACTAAAATTCAGTGCTGCGAGCTTATCTTGGTCAACACAAACTGCGCGCACCCCTTTCGGGAGGTACGTGGTGATCAAAGTGTACTGAAAGTCATGAGGTACACTGTCGCGGTTGATGGCACTACTTAGAGGTGGTAAGTAAGTAGGTAGAATGCATGGGATAAGCTTGGCATTTGCAATGTCATCCCTATGCTTGGTCCGTTTCTTATCGGTCGGTCAGGATGGACCGGCGTGAGCAGTGGAAGGGGAGGCCTGGGGTCCTCTTGTTGACGATGCTTGGACTCCTGTAGATAATCCTTACTATGACATGACTCTCTCAGTCATTAAGTCAATCAAAAATTCTTCAACTACTTTCTCAGCAGAGCTGAGCTCGTCTGACATACAAGCTTGGGTCAACTAGCTCGGGTGTGAAATGAATGCAAAGACTACAGTGAACGATATGGGAACAAGGCAATGATCGCAGGGTGAAGTAATCTTAGGTTTCGGGCTGAAATTCTCGCTTAGCAAAAAGTATTCTTGTTGCGTGGCGTGACGAACTAACTAGGGAAACTTAGCAACGATCTGCTTACAACGGGTATGAGGCTGCATTAACTTATGTTCTATCCATTATGGCACGGTTGAACGGTCTAGTGGCGAGCCATAAATGCTTTCTGACCCGTTCAGAGCAGTAGTCAAATGGTTATATTGGATTCCAACGACTATATTACTTCGCCTCGACGAAGTGGCAGATGTCGTTGTTCTGATATCCCGACGAAGCTCAATTCTTATGGTTTTTCCTTCTGCGAAGTTTCCTCTGGAACCTTCTGTAACTTTTCAATCTTGGCTCTTTTCTTACTTAGCTTCCTAGCCTTCTTCCCAGTGAGCTTCATCTCGATCATCCTTTTTACATTCCGAGTCTTGTCTTCTCTTGACATAGGCACTTCGCGTTGCTAAGGTTCTTTCTTCAGATCCAAGGGTAATACTTCTTCCTCATATGGATTAGGTATTTCAGTCTTCTATGGTTCCTATAATGCTCTAATAGATTCGACATCCAGATCCATGGTGTTCAACAACTGAGATCTGTTCTCTTGTTCCTCCATCAAGTAGGCGATCCTTCTAGTCATAAATTCCATGAGTTCTTGCTTCTTCTGTTCTAGGGCTTCCTTTTCTTCTTTTTTTTGGATCTGGTCTTTTTCAATCCAGATCTTGCCTAACAAAGCTGGAAATGGGGCACGGTCGTCGATAAATCTAATGACTTCAAACTCTTCCTCTGTCGAAGCTCCATGGGTACTCATAGCTATCTGGGTAATTTTGCCACATAGGGTTACCATTTTTCCTTTAAACAACCCTATTCTTCCTAGTGAAGGAACCATAATAGGCCTTCCCAGGGTTTCCCAAGCACTTTCTGTCATAATTTTCATCTGTGTTCCCTCATCTAGAGCACAATCGATGTCAAAGTCTCCTATTCTTACTTCGATTTTCTCCTTTTCTTTGAAGATCTCTGAAAAACTGGCATCTTTATGTTCATTTAGGGTTTATTTCATTTTCAGTAACATAATCTCTGGTTCTTGCTGGGGTTCTTCTATAATATTAGTTTCTTGGTCTCCTTCAGGGTTTGCTTGCTCCATATTCAGATTTTCAAGTCTAGCAATCATTCTAGGGCAATCCAGTACTTCATGGTCCATAGCCTTACAACAGAGGAAACTAGGTTTTCTCCCAGGGCATTCCTTAGCAAGATGTCCTGGTCTTCTGCAACTATAACAAAGAGTTAATCCTCTCTTTCTCTTCAATGATCCCCAACTCTTCTTGTACTGTGCGCTAGGATCATAATGGCTAGCCTGGATTTTTTTTTTCTAGGATCCTGCATCCATTTGTTAGTCCAGACATTCTTTCTATGCATAGGTATAACATATCTATCATTATACTTATCAGATCTATTCATATCAAACTTTCTTTCATCTATTAATGCCCTAGTTTTTAAGCTAGGAAATAATCTATCAAACATACCTAGATCCATGCTCTAGAAAGTAAAAAATTCACTTATCTTACTTCTATAGGGAACAAAGCTTCCATATCTAAGAACTTTTGACTATTCTTACCTTTATTAGAGCACAAAGCTTACAGATCTTATCTCTTTTCTGCAGATCTGACTTCTTTCTTTTAGAAATTTCCACTTTTACTTTTCTTAGAGAACAGAGCGTTCAGATCTCGCTTCTTTTCTTTGGATCTGATATTCATTTCTTCAGATTTGACCTTATTCCTGGCACAAAGATTCATAGTTCGAGTAAAAGGCTACGCACTAGGGCAACAAATCTATGCACAGAGCTTCCTTTTGCACAAAGTTTCTTCTTCCTCAGTTCCCAACAATCACAGTTTCAGGTCCTGACAATGGAACCATTTGTTGGCACAGGGGAAGACCCAGGGTTCAATGCTTAAACAAAACACCAACAAAACCCTAACTACCGACCCTTTTGGAAACACCTGTGAAGCAGATGAAATCTCACCCGAGGTAGAGGCAGGGGTGGTTGCAAGACTCAGGTGTCTGCAACCTTAGCTGGGACACAGATTTGTGATTCTTACTCTTAGCAAGCACTTTATCATATATCATTAATCAATATTTAACCCTCATGGCACTCCGTAGATGGCACATAGCACCACAACATTCACTTAGATCTAGGTTAAGTTAGCACTTAGCAACAACAAAATAGGTCTAGCACTCAACACTTTCATATATGTCAGATCTACACCCACACATCTAAGAAGCACAAAGAAAAGTGGATCTATCTAAGTATATCATAGCAAAGCACATAGCATAATCATATCAAGCACAACACATGGAAAGAGACCAACACATTAGGTCGAAGCACCGAGCACAACACACAGAGTTACCATGGTTCACCCCCACCCCGGGGCTATGTCCACAAAGTCTTTTTCTTCTTTATTATCTTTGGTCAATCGGGTTACAACACAGAGCTCGAACTTGTACTCCGCATAGGACAAGAGATCTGCGCACACCTTGCTAGATCCTCCTTCCCCAAGTAGATCTAACACAAAGCCTTCTTACAATCCATGCACTCAACACTTACATCACTTGCACTCAACTTTGCAAGTCGGTCACAATATACACAAAGCCTTTACTAGCACTTAGCTTATCTTCTCCTCTCTTACATTGCCTATCTACTTATTTATACTTTTACAAAATAGGCCTAAACATGGGTAAACCCATGGGCCGACATCCCATACCCATTACATTATCCCCCAAAACCCAAAAAGGACCCAAGAAAGGGGTCTAGCTTCCACGATCTCCGCTTTACATTGCGCTCCATCTTTGACAAGCTATCGAAGTCCAAAAATGATCAAATATGACCAAGTGTTCCTCAAAACTTGGTCAAGGGCCAACCAAATCACACCATTTTCTAGTGTCCTTCTTTGTCTTTCCGTGACCCTTATTTTCCCGTGGCTTGGAATGGTTTTCAGGAGACTGTTTGTTAGGGCCGTATTTGTCATACTTTGGTTGTTGCAGATTTGCAGACCCGAACTCCCATTTGTTCTGGTGCTTAAATTTTTGCTCGATTTTAACAACATATCGATAAGCAACACCGAGTGATGATATGTCCAGAGAATCCATTTCAGTTTGGATGTATCTGTGTAGAACCCCACAGTATTTCAGAACCAAATGTCGTTTGGAGTCTTTGATACCTAGCTTGGTGCGCAAGGTATGGAAGCTATTGGTAAACTCCAGAACTTCTCAACCCCTCTCTTTCTGTAGTGTGGTCCATTTCATGTACTGGTCCTCATAGTTGCCAACTGGATAATACCGTTCCTTTACCGCATCCACAAAAAAATCCCAAGTGGGCTCGGCCCCATATATTCTAGACTCCTCTGTGGAATTTTCCCCCAGTAAGTTTCCCACCAATGTTTGACATGGGGGAGAGATATAAGGAGTGCAAAGGTGATCTTTTCTCTGTTGGAAAAATTGTGATTAGAGAAATAACCTTCTAACAGATTTAACCATTTGTCTAGGGATTTTGAATCTATCTGTCCTTCAAATACAAGAATATCAAAATTAACTTGTACCTTGAAAGGAGAGGCGTCTCCAAAGTGGCCGCTTGATGAAGATGCACCTGTTGCTATCGACATGCGTTGAAGGATATGGGAAAAATTCTCCATCATTTCTTCCCTCTGTCGCGTGAGAGCTTGCTAAAGCAACAGATTGATAGGATCGTCTGCTCTGTTGTTTTTATTTTCTTCCACCATTGAGGGTTTCTTGGGTGTGCGAGAGAAATTTTCCTCAATAGAGACAAGCTCAAGACCCAACTTTCTATACTCGGACCTCGAGACATGCACTAAAAAATGATCAAGAGCAGCTTGCTCTGATACCACTGATCTAGATTATTTTCGACACGAAATGAGAGCAGAGATATAATAAAGAAATGCAGAGATACCGCAGATATTCAATAATATAAAAAAAATGTATCAGAGATGCAACCATAAACACAGATATATAGTAATACACGATTTCTATTAATGAAATAAATGTACAAAGACTGTAAAAATACAGAGTGAAAGATTTGCTAGAATGGTGACAACTTATCTTTGAGAAGAGATGTGACGACTACTCTCATTCACAAGAAGATAATTACAATGAGGCTCTGAAGGCATTTTTACAATAAGCATGAATTTAAAAAACCCTATACATCCAAAAACCTAACCCTAGGAGATGAAGCCCCAAAAGTCATGTGGGCCCCTTTTGGGTAAGTTAGTACATCAATTTCCCGGGGCCGTAACTTTTGCATACGATCTCCGTTTTAGGTGTATGATAGCCCGTTGGAAAGGTATAATCGAGGATATTCATTTTGGGGGCTCAATAATGCCTTTGGATATCATTGAAGAGATCTATACCAAATTTTTTTCATTTAGGCTCTCAAAATGGCCCCGAAAGTTAAAACTGCTAAAAATAGTAAATTGCCAAAATTGCCAGAAAATTGTTTTGAGGTAGTTGGAAAAAGTGGGTGGCCACCGATATCCACCTAGATCAGGGGAAGAACCAAGGTTCAATGCCTCAACATCGCAGAAAAAAAACCCTAACTACCGGCCCTTTCAACAACACCTGCAATGCAGATGAAGTCTCACCCGAGGTAGAGGAAGGGGGGGTTGCAGGACTCAAGTGTCTACAACCTAGCTATGATATAGATATGTGATCACAATACTTAACAAAGTACTTAGAAGTTAACATTCATTAGTCTTTAACCCTTTATCACATCGTAGGTAAAACCCTAATTACATAACAACACAGTATTCAACAAGATCTAACACATCCAAGCACTTAGCACTTAGCACATAGAAATATATCAGATATAACATTTATTCATATCAATAAGCACTAAGACACTACATCAGATGTATCTAACATACATAAAGATTCAATACTAATCATAAATCACACTAGTAACACAAAGTAATCACAACACAGGATATACGTGGTTCACCCCC
This sequence comes from Picea sitchensis, assembly GCA_010110895.2. NCBI lineage: Eukaryota > Viridiplantae > Streptophyta > Pinopsida > Pinales > Pinaceae > Picea > Picea sitchensis. Next base: position 14,023 of record SNQJ01S0008569.1, on the reverse strand, counting down.
AGCGTGGGGCTTTGTCCACCAACTCTTCATCTTCTTTAAATCTTCTTACATGAACATAGCTAAAAAACCCACTCCGCATAGGATAGGATATCTGTGCACACCTCACCAGATCCTCCTTCCCCAAGTTTTGCACAACACAGAGCCTTCTTACAATCACTTGCACTTAACTTTGCAAGTTCTCGACACACAGTGTGCACAAAGCGTTCACAACTATTTGCACTTAGCTCACTGGTTTACAACTGACTCCTTCTTACATCACCTAGATACTTATTTATACCTTACAAAAGGGCCTAAGCATGGGTAAACCCATGGGTCGACATCCCATACCTGTTACATAAACCCTAAACCCAAAAATCCCACAAAAGGGGCGAGATCCCGTGATCTTCGCTTTGCCTAGGCGCTCCGTCTTTTCCTAGCTTGTCGAAGTCCCAAAAATGGTCAAACACAACCAAGGTTCTCCAAAAACTGGTTGAGGGCCAACAATTTACTTTGAAAAAGTATACATACACCTCAATGAGTCTCTCATAAGTATATTCACATACACAAGTCTATTGAATATCTTCTAAGTGAATAAGTGATATGGTTTATCTTTTCGTAGCATATTTGAGGTAGGGAAATTCTAAAGGAGTGAAGTGTACAGATGTTACTGAACCAACTTTTTGAGGTTAAATGCAGGTCACAGTTCATCAAAGTGCAGATGTACAAGGGTCACAATTCATCAAAGCGCAAATGTACATGGGTCACAATGTAGAAAAACACGGATAGGTTATCCGCGGGTTGACAATGGGCAAGGCGTGGATGTACGTGGGTTACAGAAGTGCAAAGCATAAATATCTGTGGGTTGATAGTGTACAAGTCACAGATCGGTGAAAAGGTTTTGAGGAGGATGCTAGTACCAGGTTGTTGAGGCTAAGGAAGAGCTACAAGTCTATAATCTTGTGTATCAGGTTTGCTACATGATTAAAGGCATGTTTTACATGTGTTTTGAGGGTTGTGTCTTAATACATGATTGAGGCATGTTTTGGAGATTTGGGCATATGATTTGAGGTACACCTTGGTGATGTTATGGTACGTTTATTAGAAGCACATCTTGGCTATCTTCGTATCTCTTTTGGTATATGTCATGGTGATGTTATCACATTCTTGAGGCACTTCATTGATGATGTATTATGGTACGTGGTGTATGGCATGATTGAGACGTGTCATGAGTGATATGGTATATGGTTGAGGCACATCTCATGGTACATGGTTTATGGAATATCTCTTGGTTTGAGGAGCATCTTGGATATTGGGCACATTGTTTGAGATATAATTTGGTATATGTATGGGGCATTCCTTGATGATGTTGATGCATGTTGAGACACATGGTTGATGCATGGTATGGTACAAGTTTTTGTACAAGGTATGGTACATATTTTGGTACAGGTTGATGCATGGTATGGTACAGACGTTGGTACAAAATTGATGCATGATATGGTATAGGTTTTGGTACATGGTTGATGCATGCTATGGTATAGGTTTTGTACATGGTATGGTACATGTTTTGGTACACAGTTGATGCATGATATGGTATAGGTTTTGGTACATGATTGATGCATGGTATGGTACAGGTTTTGGTACATGGTTGATGCATGATCTGGTACAGGTTGATGTGATAGAGTGACAATGATATGTTGATGTGATAGTGACAATGATAGGTTGATTGATGTATCTGTGACAGTTGTAGTGACAGGATCAATGGTAGTGACAGGTTGAGTCTACACTTATATTTCAAGGCAACATGACGGGGCAAGGAAAGGGGGTGGTATCCTCCTTTCGGTTGGTGCTAGAGAATACAGGGAGTTGGAGCTTCCTTCAGGTTAGAGCCTGTAAATCGGGAGGTCATAGCCTCCTTCCAGTTGGAGCTAGAGAATACAGGGAGTTGGATCTTACTTCAAGTTGGAACCTCTAAACTAGGGGGTTGGAGCCTCCTTCTAGTTGGATATGGAGAATACAGGGATTTGGAGCTTCCTTTAGGTTGGAGCCTATAAAATAGGGGATTGGAGCCTCCTTCTAGTTGTAGCTGAAGAATTTAGGGAGTTGTAGCTTCCATTAGGTTGGAGCCTCCTTCTAGTTGGTGCTGGAGAATTGGGAAGTTGGTGCTTCCTATGAATGTAATATTGATATATATAAGAAAACATTCAATGGTTTTCTTCCATTTGGGTTTCCATGTAAACTCTGGTGTACTGTCTATCTGTGGTTTTTTATTATGTCCCGATGAATGATATTGTTTATGATGCAATAATATACTGAATGCATAAGTGATGAAATATTCAATACTGTTGATAAAGTTGAATTTTATATATTGTGATTGAAAATGGTAAAATGTTCTCATACCGATTCACCCTCCCCTCTCAGTATTCCAACAATTGGTATTAGAGAAAGTTCCTTCAACAAACAATTTAACCACTGGAAGGTAGATAATCGATATCATGGATAATAGATACAGAGTTAATGGAACACCGTGGTTTGATGGTAAGATTGGTCTGAAGTATGAGATGTGGAGCACAAGAATGAAAACATTGTTACAGGCTCAACGGTATGATGTTTTTCAATCAGTTGTTTCAGGATACATTGCTACAAAGAAACCTTTGAGGACTGCAGCCAAGAAAGAATTGAAAAGGAACAATAGAATTGCAATGGATTTCATCATGGAAGGATTATGTGATTCAATTAAAGTCAAGGTGGGACAATGCTCATCAACCGAAGAGATTTGGGATAAGATACATAATCTCTATTCCAAGGTATATCATAACATCACAGAACTAGAGCATATTAAAGAAGATGCAGGGACAAAACAAGAAGAAAGATTCTCATGATGTCAAATAGATTCAGAATAAGAAGAATGTGAAGAAGTCATAGTGGATTTTGAGGCTAAACTAATCAGTTCTTAAAGTGAGCTAAATAAGGAAATAAGGGAAAACAAGTCCCTCAAGGAAGAATTGATTAGGATAAAGGAAGGTTCAGGAGAAGACATGCAGGTTATCATAAATCTAAAAGCTTAGTTGGATGAAGCCAAAGTAATTGAAGAAACTATCAAGGATCAGGTGAAAGAGAAACAATGTTTAGAAGCCGAAATAGTATCACAAAGAAAGGAAGCAAAGAAGAGAGAAGAAATTTTGACAAGTCATCTTAAGGAAAGATCTGAGGACTTAAACAAGCTTGAAGCATAATTTGGTCAACAAGAAAGAATACTTGAAGAATAAATCATCACCTTGAAGACTGAAATTGAAGAAGAAAAGAGAACATAAGAAGTTATGAAGATCCAGATAATTAAGAAAGAAGTAGATTGTGAAAAGCTTGAAGAAGAAGTCGCCACATTAAGAGTTAAAGTTGTCCAGCTCAGCCAGAATGTTGAAGAGAGAGGCAAATCCACTCAACCATTAAAGAAAGTTGAAGAGAAGTGTTACAGGTTGCTAGAAAGGAAGAATGAAGATAAGGCTAAGAGTTATGCAGAAGTTATCAAAGGATCTATCAAGAAGGAAGAATGAAAGCCCCCAAAGGAGAACATTCAAGAAATAGAGAAGACTAAAAAGGAAGAATATAGAAGAGGCGGATATCAAAGAAGACCCTCCACTTTCAGGTATCAAAGAAGTTTCAATCATTGTGAAGGAAAAAATAGAAGAAAAGATCGTGATCAACCAAGGTATGAATTCAGAAGGACTACATCACAAAGAAGATCATTCACTCCCAGGTATCAAATTTTCTTTTATGGTCATTATTTTACATATAACAACTTTGGACATAAAGATGTAGATTGCAGAGCTTATGGAAGAAATGGTCAAGCAAGGCATGAGTTTTTGACTCCATACAATATTAAGTGTTACAAATGCCACAACTATGGACACATAGCTCATGATTGTAAAAACATGATGGATACTTCTAAAGAGAAAACTGATATCATATATAAGAAGGTTTGGAAAAGAAAACAAGAATAATAAAATGAAGAGTAGGTGAATGAAAAGAATATGAATGAATAACTTCCAAAAATCACATTCTCAGGATTTGCAGTAGTATGAGATCGTGATGAATCTACAGGAAAAGAGGAATATGTCAAAATTCAGGAAGATGATGAAGAGGAAGATTACTTCGCATTAGGCCGGCTTCCTCTACCTTTCTGAGCCAAGCCATCCATCTTGGAGACTCCCAGTAAATATGAATATTGAAGAGGGGGAGTCTAAGCAACAGTTCTACGTATCAAATAACTATATTTCGATCAGTCTAAAGTGTTTGCAAATTTTGGAAAGGAAATTTCATAATGGTTTGATGATAGAAGTGCAGAATGTCTTATGACAGTTTGATTGTTTGAGGAGCAACCTTTGGAACACATTCACATGCAAGTTTTAACTGAAAGTAATGAAGAATATCAATGACACACTTTTCAGGTAGATATTCATGATATAGAGGATTCCATGCATGTATTCATACAGGGACATATTCGGTACATATTGTTGCAGACATGTAAAGTCTGATTTACAGATTGAATAGACAACTTGAAAAGCAGGAATATGTAGTGATCAATTGCAAAATATTTGAATAAGTCTTCATAATGGTAAAGTGACATATGGGTTAACATTGTGTGCAGTTGAGTAGCAAAGCCATGGATAGTTTTATGACATATGGACATAGATGGATTCATGATATATTTGACAGGTCTAGATAGATATATCATAGTGGATGAAATCATATTGACAAATGTAATAAATTAGTCACACGAAGGCAAGCAATGAAAGGCACAACAAAATAGGGGAAGAGAAACCATCAACAAAATCCATATCGTCAAAAGGAAATTCTTGAAAAGTATAGTCATTAATGTCTAAGCAATGAACTTGACAAGCCATGAAAATATGAAGTCAAGTAACTTTGAATGCTTTTTATATATGTTAGAGAATTACAAGAGGAAGCACTAATGGACAATAATCACCAGAAGAAAGGAAAGCAAGGATGTACAGTAAGCCCCACATTGATATACATGGCATCTTGCAAAAGAAGACAGGGGGAGAGAAATCGTCAGAAGCAATTACCCTCATGTCAAAGGGGAAGAGAAAATATCATAAGCATGAAGATAAGGGGAGAACATGAAAACAAAGAGAGATTGTTCATAGAAGGTATACTGTCAGGGGGAGTCACTGTTTGCTATTGATATCAAGAGAGAAGAGAAAGATTAGAAGCATGAAGACAAGAGGAGCAACCCCAAAGAGAATTAACCTTTTCCATTGATGTAAAAGGGGGAGAGAAACATGAGGAGAATTAGTCACACATGGAGTATGGGTGCTGCCATCGATGTCAAAGGGACAGTTTGTTAGAAATTTAGTTGTAATTGACTTCAACTCTAGATGAAATCTAGAATAATTGATGTTAACCCTAGCTAACCGTAGAAGAAGCCCTAGAAAGATGGCTAAGTGGTTAAGTGGTTGAGAAGCCTCATAGGGATGGTCATGAATCCCAAAGTTGTTTGAGGAATAAGGACACAAAGGAAAATGTAAATGGATGTAACACACTCTAGATGGATAGTCCTTGTCATTCTGTTTCCAACGATAGGTGGCGCATCACATGGTTCCTAACGATTGAGGAGTTATGCCTTCATGAAGTTAGAATCCCCAAAGAATGGTTAAGAAGTCCCTAAATAGTTATAAGTCATTAATTTTGCCAAGAAGTCCCTAAAGAAGTTATAAGTCATTAATTAAAGAGTAAAGTATGTAACAAGAAGCCCTAAAGTTAAGGAGAGAAGTTACCTTGAAAAGCAACACACCTCAAGGAGTCTCTCATAAGTATATTCACATACACAAGTCTATTGAATATCTTCTAAGGAATACATGATATGGTTTATCTTTTCATAGCCTATATGAGGTAGGGAAAGTCTGAAGGAGAGAAGTGTACATATGTGACTGAACTATCTTTCTAAGGTTATCCACAGGTCACAGAGTTGATTAAGGTTGGTTGTCATTGATTTCAACCCTTGAAGGAAGTTGGAGAACCCAAGTTTGGGTAATGGAACCAATTTTGTTTGATGGATAACAATATGAGTTTTGATATATTGGTAGGTAATACTATTCTATATGGATAATACATGTCATTCCATTTCCAGTGGTATGTGGAATGCCACATAACTCCTCACGGTTAGAGAGTTATGGCCATGTGAAGTTGGAGAACCCTCATGAGTCATCTAGAAGCCCCAAAAGGTCAAAGTAGTCAAAGTGGTTTAAGAGTTTTTTAGAAGGTAAACAATAAAGTGAAGTGATGAGTGTACCATAATTCAAAGTGAATACAAAATAAATTATTTAAATAATAAAGTTAATGGAGAAACTACTAAGTTGACAAGTGGTTAGAAGTGGGTTAGCCATAAAATAAGGAAAGTGGTTTAAGATGGTTAGAAGGTAACGCCTTGAGGTAAAGTGAAGTGATGAGTGTACTATAAGTCAAAATGGATACAAAATAAATTATTTAAATAATAAAATTAATGGATAAATTACTAATTGGACAAGTGGTTAGAAATTGGTTAACCCTAAAATAAGAAAAGTGGGTTAAGATGGTTAAAAGGTAACCCCTAAAATAAGGAAAGTGGGTTAAGATGGTTAAAAGGTAACCCCTTGAGGAAGCTACATGAAAGTATAAATAAGAGGCAAGGATCTCTCATTTTAAATCACATTTGAGAATATTGAATATTTACAGGTGAATGAGGTAACCAAAGGATATCTAAGCCAAATTTCAGAGAGAAGGTGAAGTAAAGAAGGCCGAAATTCAAGGGAGGATAAATTATTTTGATGATGCTTTCTAAGGCATGTTATTTACAGGTCATCTCACCATTTTCACAATAATTTTTTTTCTAGAATGATTCAGACTGTGAAATTGATATTCCATTGAGAAAACATATCCAAGTAGCTGTCGTACAAATTTCAGCTTGTGGGTTGTTGTAGTTTTGGAGTTACACTCCGTAGAAAATAGGGTTTGTGGCTAGTTCTGAAACTAGTCTAAAACATGTGTTTCGGGTAAAAACGTCATAAATTCTTCATAACATATCCAAATTAAGTAAGAACAAATGTGTTGGTTAGATTACAATCTTTAGTATTATGTATAATTTTTTTAGATCCATACAACAAATATTTCGTGCGGGGCACGCTCTATAAGTTCACTCTCTAGAATACGCCATAATTTAACAAGGTATGCCATTTTTTCTATAACTCCTTTTCTGAGAGGTTCCAAGTAGTGACACCTAGAGCAATTGCATAAAACACACTGAAGAACACTGTTTTCTATTTTCATATCTTTATTCATTACATGTACATAGTTATGATTATTTCAAGTTAGGGTTGTTAACTAATCCAAAAATAGTCATGTGAGACTAAAGAAAAGTTTGATGAAAGTGCTAGTCTCTTGTGTTAAAGTTAAGGAAGGTTTGAAGGTATGTGATCATATACACTAGGTATATTACAGAGTTACATATCAGATTTGGATGATGAAATTGATGATGACTTTTGGTTGAGGTACATGTTGGGTACATGGTTGAGACAAGTAGTTGATGAGTTGGCACATACATGAGGTGTATAGTTGATGATGTTGGTACATCTTGATGAGTAATAGTTGATTAGTTGTTGATACATGATTGATACATACTTGGTACATGTTTGGATGCACTTTTTTATGGTACAGGGTGATTACATGTTGGTGCATGGTTGATGCACTTGTTTATGGTACATGTTGATTACAGGTTGATGCATGGTTGAGGCTTATTGGTAAATGTTGTTTGGTGTAGGTTTATTGGTACATGTTTACAACAATACATCTCAAAGTGATAGTGTGACAGTGGTTCCATCATTCTACTTATACGTCAGGGCGGTTAGACGGGGCAATGATAGGTGGTTGTAGCCACCTTCCGGTTGTAGCTAGAGAACATAAGGGGTTGTAGCCAGAGAATTGGGGAGTTGGAGATTCCCTTAGGTTTCTTCTTTTAGAAACTAGGGGATTGGAGCCTCCTTCAAGTTGCATCTAGAAAACAAAGGAATTTGGTGCTTCCAATGAATGTAATTCTTCAAGACATATAAGAAAAATCATTCCATGGTTTTCTCCCGCTTTGGTTTCCCATGTAAAACACCGGTGTACTGTGTATGTGTATGATTGTTCATTTGTTCATTGCTTATTTACTCTGCAGTTATTGGATGATAATGCTACATTGATATAACATTTGGATTATATGGTTAAAAAAGATTAAATTTCTCTATTACTGATTTACACCGCCTCTTAGTAATCCAACAATTGGTATTAGAGCAGGTTCCTTTAGAAATCAGTTTAGCCACTGAAAGGTAGATCATGGAGAGAAAAAAACTTGTATAAAAATGGAATACCACAATTTGATGGACAAAAGTATGCATTTTGGAGAATAAGGATGAAGACATATATACAGGCACAGGGATTTGAAATTTGACAATCAATTATAGATGGATACACAGTACCAACCGTTCCGCTAACAAATGATTAAGCAGTGAAACTCGGTCAGAAAAATTCCAAAGCCACAAATGCACTTCTGAATGGTCTTGGTGAAACAATATTCACCAAAGTTGCACATTGTAAATCTGCTAAAGATATTTGGGACAAACTTTGAAATATTTATGAAGGAGATTCAAAAGTCAAAGAAGCAAAGCTTCAAACTTACAGAGGTCAGTCTGAACAACTAAAGATGAAGGAAGATGAGAATATTGCAGCTTATTTCTTATGAGTCGATGAAAAAATAAATGAAATCATGGGATTGGGAGAAGAAATTCAAGAATGTGTAATTGTTCAAAAGGTACTAAGATCTCTTCTTATGAGATTTGACCCTAAGATATCAACACTAGAAGAAAGAGCATATCTAAACTCAATAAGAATGGACGAACTACATGGAATCTTCACAACATATGAAATGTGAACTAAACATGAAAATCTAGATTTAAAAGAAGCAACCTTCAAAGCATTCAAAATATCAAAGCAAAAGGGAAAGCAAAAAGAAAAAGAACATAGCAACAATAGTGACGTCTCGGAAGATGATGAATAAGTGGCCAACTTTGTCAAAATACCGAACAAGGGAACCGATGATAGGTATAGAGGTAAACTTCCTTTAATTTGTTTTAATTGTGATGGTATTGGTCATTTTGATAACAAATGTCCTCATAAGAAAAAGATAAATGATGAAGGTTACTCAAAAAACAAACAAACATATAAAGGAAAAAGAACCACAAAGAAAGTTTTCAAGAAAAGCTTATGCACCAAAGAAGACATCTCATCATCAGATGAAGATGAAGTCAGTGACAGTGAGACATAAAGAGTTATATTCATGGCAATAGAAGACTCTGATAAAGAAGACTCCGAAGAAGAATATGAAGAAGCTGAAGAATAATATGAAGAAGTCAAATAAGAAATTGAAGAGGTAGAAGTTGACTACCGAGAGGAATTGTTGGGTGTCATAGAAGTTATCAGAAGAGAAAAGAGGAACAAAAAGAAGCTACAAGCAGAACTAGACAAGAAAGAAGACACTCAGGAATTAGAACAAATGATCACAAATTTAAAGGTTCAAATTGAAGAAGATAAAATAATTGAAGAAGCACTCAAAGAACAACTAGAAGGAAGAAACAAAATATGTAGAACAACTCAAAAGTTTTGAATGACATTATCAACAGTCAAAGGCCTAATCATGAAAAGTCCGGACTTGGATACAATCAGACAGAAAAGGGATCAAGCTCCAAAACAAAAGAACAAGAAACATATCCAAAAGCTATGTAGAAACAATCAAAGGGGATAGGAAAGTCTACAAAGAAAATTACAGGGACACTCCTCCATCGAGAAGATTCATATTTCAGAATCAACGACCGAAAGAAATAGATAGGTCTCAGGAAGAAGAAGGATTCATAGGAGCACCTCCTTTCAAAATATATTCAACTCCCAGGTATCAAACTATCTTTTTTGGTTTATGTTATGCATGGAATAATTTTGGACATAAAGCTGTGAATTACTAAGCTAACAACATGAACATAAACAACTTGAAAGTCATACGCAAAAGGGTTATCCAAGAAGACCTAGTAAACACAAAGAAGAAGTTACAACATGTTTGAATCATTAAGCACTGAAGTGGAATACTGCAAGTGTAACAACTTTGGAAACATGGTCAAAGATTGTATAATAAAAATCCCTCCTAGAGAACCACAACAGAGCAACAACAATCACAGACATGAACTTCAGAAAAGGACATGGATAAGAAAGAAAAATCAATACAACAATGAAGAATACACACTCGCTCTACAAGATAAGTATAAGAAACGTGGTTGGTATGTTGACAGTGGATGTTCAAAACACATGACATGTGATAGAGACAAGTTTCTGACATTAAGAAAGGAAAGAGATGGATCCGTCTCCTTCGGAAATGATGATTCAACTATATCATTGGAAAAGGCACAATCAGAATTGGGAATAAGAATACAAAATCAGAAAATGTTCTACTAGTAGAAGATATGAAACATAATCTTCTAAGTGTGAGTCAAATGTGTAACCAAGGTCATAAAGTTACTTTCGATTCACAAAAGTGCGAGATAAGAAAATAAGGTTCAGGAAAATTGATTGCTACAGTTGCGAGAACTTCAAGCAACATATATGTGTTAAGTGAAATTGGAAATGAAAAGTGTTGTCTAGGAAAGGAAGATTAAAGTTGTCTATGGCACAAAAGAATGGGTCACATACATTTTGATAACCTTGTCAAAGTTAGCAAAAGAGAAGCAGTCAACATGCCCCAGATCATGAACGCAACCAACAATTTATGAAAGCATTGTCAACAAGGAAAACAAACAAAGAATAGGTTCAAATCAAAGGAATATTCAACAACAATACCATTGAAAATTGTGCATACTGATCTAGTTGGACCAACTACAACAAAGGGTTTAAAAGGTGAGAAATACTTTATGTTATTAGTTGATGATTATGCAAGAATGACTGCAATTTTCTTTCTCAAGAATAAGTCAGAAGCTTTTGAAAACTTCAATATCTACAAGGAAATGGTTGAAAATTAAATGGATTCAAAAATCAAATGCTTGAGATCTGATAATGGAGGAGAGTTCGCTTCAAAGGAATTTATGGACTACTGCAACAGTCATGGAATAAAAAGACAATTCTCTGTTGCTAGGACACCTCAACATAATGGAGTTGTTGAAAGAAAGAACAAGACAATACATGAAATGGCTCGAACAATGCTAATGGATTCCAAATTGACAGATATTTTTTGGACACAAGAAGTGCATACAACAATTCACATTCAAAACAGAGTAATGCTCATAAACAACACTGCCAAAACTCCCTACGAGCTATGGAAAGGAAGACCGGAAAATGTGAAGCACTTCAGAGTTTTTGGAAGTAAATGCTACATCAAAAGAGAAGATGGGAGAATGAGAAAGTTTGACTCTCGTGTGGACAAAGGAGTACTTGTCGGTTACTCAAGTACAAATAAAGCATACAAGTGTTACAACCTGAGATTGAACAAAGTTGTGGAAAGCATCAACGTAACAATTGATGAAACAAGTAGACAATAATTAAAGGAAGAATAAAATGAATCAATGGAACAACTTTACGAAGAATAAACATAAGATGAAAAAGAATTAGAAAGGGAAGATGAAGAGGATTCGACAGAAGCATAATAGAAAATTCAACAAGTGCCTCCAAAGACACCTAGCAGACGAGTGCAGAAGAATCATCCTTCAGATAAGATTATCGGAAACAAAGATGCATGAGTTGAGACTGGAAGAAGAATCCATTCACCAGAACAAACACACCTAACACTCTCATCTACAATTGAACCAACCTGTTTTGAAGAGGCCAACAATGATGAATTTTGGAATAAGGCCATGGATGAAGAATTGGATCAAATAGAGAAAAATGACACTTGGGAATTGGTTCCAAAACCAAAGGATAAGAATGTGATCGACACAAAGTGGGCATATAGGAATAAATTGAATGAATATGGACATGTTACAAGGAACAAAGCTAGATTGGTATGTAAGTGATATGCAAAGGTTGAAGGAATCGACTTTGAAGAGACATTTTCCCCAGTTTCCAAAATGGAAGCTATCCGATTTCTTTTAGCTTATGCATGCTCCAAAAATATTAAAGTGTATCAGATGGACGTAAAATCATCTTTTTTGAATGGGGAACTTGAAGAAGAAGTCTACATTGAACAACCTGAAGGATTTCAGTTGTCAGAGAATGCAGATTATGTGTGTAAATTAAAGAAGGCCTTGTATGGTCTAAAACAGGCTCCTAGAGCATGGTACTCTAGACTGGATAAATATCTACAGCAGACATGGTTCAGAAAAGGAAGTGCAAACACCAAACTCTACATCAAGGTAAGTTAAGCTAGTATTTTATTAATTGAAGTTTATGTTGATGATATTATTTTTGGTAATGATGATGACAGGTTAAGCCAGAAATTTGCAAAGGATATGCAGAATAAATTTGAAATGTCATTACTTGGAGAACTATCCTTCTTTCTGGGACTTCAAATACATCAAAGCAACCAAGGAATTTTTATTTCTCAAACCAAGTATATCAAAGAAATTCTAAAGAGGTTCGGAATGGAAGATTGAAAACCAGTTGCAAGTTGAGCAAAGATGATGATTCAAAGTCTACAGATGAGAGGAAATACAGATCAATGATTGGTATACTACTATATGTGACAACATCCAGACCAGATGTAATGCAGGAAATTGGACATGTAGCACGATTTCAAGCAGCACCAAAGGAATCACATGTATTAGCAGTGAAGAGGATTTTCAGATATCTCAAAGGAACATAAGAGTTTGGATTATGGTATCCAAAAGAAAATGATCTATCACTTATTGCCTACACATATGCATATTGGGTAGGTTGTATTGATGACCGACGAAGCACTAGTGGAACACCGTTCTACTTGGGTGAATGTTTAATATCATGGCTAAGAAAGAAACAATCATCAATATCTTTATCTATAGCCAAGGCAAAGTATATTGCAACAACAACATGTTGTACACAGGTTCTTTGGATGAAACAAACTTTGACAAATATACAGGTTGAGTATGATTAGCCCATTCCAATCTATTGTGATAATACAAGAGCCATTAATATCTCAAAGAACCCGGTGATGCACTCCAATACAAAGCACATTCCAATCAAGTATCACTTTCTATGGGAACAGGTTGCAGAAAAGAACATCAGAGTTGAGTATGTGGGCACAAAAGAACAAATGGCAGACATCTTTACAAAACCACTTCCATGGGAAGCCTTTGAGTATCTTCGCCAGAGACTCAGAGTTATTTCTACTCCAAAATGAATTCTTTTGAATGCTTATCTTATATGTCTTAGATGTACACGAGGAAGCACCATAAAGAGGATAGTTCAGTTAGGGGGAGCAACCTCGGATGGAAAAATACCTTTGCCATTGATGACAAAGGGGGAGAGATTTATCAGATGCAGAGGACAAAGGCATGGTTCTAGGGGGAGCATGAGCGATATAAATTTAGTATTGCATGACATGATTTAAGTATTGCATCATAGTGTTTCCATCAATTCCAAAGGGGGATATTGTTGATTAAGGTTGGTTGTCATTGATATCAACCCTTGAAGGAAGTTGGAGAACCCAGGTTTGGGTAATGGACCCAAGTTTGTTTGATGGATAATGGTATGAGTTTTGATATATTTGCAGGTAATACTATTCTATATGGATAGTACATGTCATGCCATTTCCAATGGTATGTGGAACATCACATAACTCCTCACAGTTAGAGAGTTATGGCCATGTGAAGTTGGAGAACCCTCATGAGTCATCTAGAAGCCCTAAAAGGTCAAAGTAGTCAAAGTGGTTTAAGAGATTTTTAGAAGGTAAATAACAAAGTGAAGTGATGAGTGTACTATAATTCAAAGTGAATACAAAATAAATTATTTAAATAATAAAGTTAATGGAGAAATTACTAAGTTGACAAGTGGTTAGAAGTGGGTT
>SNQJ01S0008568.1:112229-124690 GCA_010110895.2 Picea sitchensis | reverse complement strand
AGAAATTCCCATTGTTTCTCTACACCAATAAATCTTCTCAGTACTCACAAAATTTATCAACGAATCTAGAACATTCTTTAAAATTTCCACCTCACCAAAAAACCTTCTTATCTTCACTCTAACTATCACAATCTAACCTTACAAATTGCTATACAAACCCTATACCCAAACATAATATCTATAACCATACAAATTCCTTACTTGCATGAGTGGCTACCATGTATTTAGATTTTGTAGTGGAGAGAGAAACTACATATTGTCTCTTTCTCATCCAACTAATTGCTCCTCCAAATAGGTTAAACACATAACCACTTGTAGAATTTCTGTGATATAGATCTCTAGCATAGTCTACATCAAAAAATCCATGTATGTCAAACACTATGTATTCTCTAGGTATTCCTTGGTAGAAAATTCCATAATTAGTAGCTCCACACAAATACTTGGAAACCTTGTTTACAACTGTCCAATGCTCCTTCTCTGGTTTTGACATATACCTGCTCAAAACGCCCATTGCATGTGCAATGTATGATCTAGTATAGACAATTACATACATCAAACCTCCTACAACACTAGCATAGGGAACAAGAGACATCCTCTTCCTCTTCCTATATCTTAGGAAACTGATCTGTAGATAAATTTACACCTATAGGAATAAGGACCTTCACTGGTTTACATTCCTGCATATTAAATCTATGCAATAGTGTCGCAACATATTTCCTTCATTTCAAGCGAATTTTCTTTTTATCCCAATCTCTTTTAATTTCCATACCTAAAATAAAATTTGCAGAACCAAGTTTTTTCATATCAAATTTAGAGGACAACTAGGTTTTTACCTCCTTGATTTCCTGGTTTTTTCCAATTAACAACATATCATCAACATATACACCACATAAATAAAATGATCTCCAACTAATTTGAAACACACTTAGTGATCAACTTTTCTCCTTGTGAAACCAAGTCCCAAAATATAAGTATCAAAATTTTGATACCACGTCCTTGGAGATTACTTTAACCCATACAGGGACTTTTTCAACTTGCAAACCAACTCCTTCTTACCCTTAACTGCAAAACCTTCCGGATATTTCATGTAGATTTCTTCTTCAATATCTCCATGTAGGAATGTTGTCTTTAAATCCTTCTATTCTACTTCAAGATTGAAAGTAGCAGCAACAGACATAATAAATCTAATTGAAGTCAATTTAGCAACCAGAGAAAAAATGTCACCAAAATCAATTCCCTCTACCTAGGAATATCCATTTTCTACTAGGAAATATTTATACTTCACTTTACCATCTACATTCAACTTCTTATTAAACACCCATTTTCTATCAATGATCTTTCTTCCATCTGACAACTCAACTAGATCCCAATCCTCATTTTTGTCCAAGGAAGACATTTCTTCAACTGTGGCTTTCTTCTAGATTTTACCATCCTCTGAATCCACTACCTCCCTAACATTTAAGGGATCATCATCAATAATAGACAAAGAAAAATTAGAATGAAAATTAGGTGGAGAATACCTTTCTAGTTGTCTTTTTTCCGAATTGATCTCCTCAATATTTGAGTATGGGGTTCTTCTTCTTATGATTTATATTCTTCTAATAGGTTAGATTGTTCACCCTCCACCTCAAATTCTATTGTCTATGGTCCTTTTTATTTTTGTGGGACTTCTCATTTGAGAACATCTTTAACCTATCTAAAGACAACATCGTGATTGTAGAAATGCTTCTTAGTTTCTTACTTCCAAAAATTAAAACCTTTTATACCATATTTATAACCAATAAAGATACACTTTTCAACTTTATTATCCAAATTAATCTTAGTTTCCTTTGGAACATGTACATAAGCATCACAACCAAACACTCTAAGATGTTCAAGAGAGGGTTTCTTACAAATCCATGCCTCATGTGAAGTTTTTTCCACCAACATTTTTGAGGGTGATGCATTTACCATGTAACATGAAATACCCATTACCTCTTCCAAAATTTCATGTCCTAAATTGACACCACTGTTGTAACATTCCCCCTCTTAAGAAATGAACATTGCTAGTGGAATACATATAAAACTGATTTTTTTTTGCTAAATAAATTCCTGCAGCTTACTAGCTACTTAATCATACTGAATTAACCATTATCTAAATGCATCTACAACATATTTAAATAAAAAATGAATCCAAATAATAACTCATTAAAACAACATATAAATCAGTCTCATTCAAAAAACTAATGCAAAGTAAATTAAGATCATAATATAACTCAGAAAACATATTAAACACTTATATTCTTAAATCAGTTGTGCAACCATTTTCTTGGGACTGACGTTCCATCCAACCATAGAATTGTTGTTTAAAATATAAAAAACAATTCACCCCCGAGATGGCGTTAGAAATCCACAAAAGAGGGTGGTCTCTCACTGTCCACTCACAACTCAAAAAAACCCACAAACCAATGGAAGTTTCCTACAACTATCTCGATTTCTCACCATCTCTCTTCCTCTTGTCCTACCCAACCCAAGGAATGCACCCCTTCATTTATCTCATTCCATCAGGTGTCCCATTCATTTATTATGGTCTCTTTGGCACATGTAACTGACAATATCACTATTGAGAGAATCAAGGGAGATCACTACTAGGAAAACTTACCAGGAGACAACAACAACAAACTTGTTTCTCCAATGAAACTCTCACAGGAGTTTACTCTTCAGGTATGACAAATTAGTTCTTCTACAATACTAACAACCTGCTTCTTCAATATACAAATCCAAACATTCTCCCGAATTATCCCTCCATTGCTGCTCCAACTCCAATGATCTTCTCTTATGTTCTCTACCTATTGTTCATGCACAAACATGACTGTCTAAAAACTTCCCCCTTGGTGATACAAATTTCCTTTCTTTTGTTGTTTTCTTGACTTCTTCCCCAAGATGATTTTACTCAACCCCAATATCGCAATAACTATGGGATTTGACTTCTCACACACACCCTCTTACATGCATAACACTCAAAAACAAAGTAAAAGGTTCACTCAAAACATTAAAATCAAGAAAAAGGATTTGGGAACTAACTCATGAATAAAACCCCCCTCTTACCCTCTTGTGGATTAATCAACCCCCATCTCTATACATGTTCCCTAGAAGTTAACATCACATTTTATTTATTTAAAATTATGAAATACAATTCACATATACATCACTTGGCCACAACCATACATTATATCTACATTAAAGATTAATTACACTGGGGATTATAGCAAGGACATTACAACTGAGCATGTTCCTTTATTTTTCTATCAACATATTATTCATCCTTTCTACAACTCCATTATGTTGAGGTGTGTATGGATTAGTATTCTTCCTTTCTATACCACACGTTTTACATAATTCCTTGAATTCATTCCTACAAAACTCTCCATCATTATCTATCCTAAACACCTTGATTTTATTCTTTGTATAAATATCCACAAGAGCCTTAAACTCTTGAAATTTACCAAAGACCATAGATTTATTCTGGAGGAAGCAAATCCATGTATTCCTTGAGAAATCATAAAAGAATGAAACATAGTACACATATTTACCAAATTATGGAACTTGAACTGGTATAAACACATCATTGTGTACTAAATCTAATATCCCCTTTTCTCTTGTAGCACCAAATGAGAATATTATCCGATTATATTTATCATATATGAAATGTTCACATAAATAAAAATCCAATGTGTAATTAGACGTACCTTAAACCATACCTTTACCATGTAATTCTTGAAGGCCCTTCCCTTCAATATGTCCCAATATTTAATGCCACAACATTGTTTTTTCTGTAGAGACCATAAGGATTTTATCTTCTTCACCCTTAGGAACAACATAAATATTACACCTTGTTGGACACACTGACCACATTGAGGGGGGGTGAGGGGGTGGGGTGGAGGTGAATCATTGTAGGGATATTTTTACTCCTTTATAAAAACACCTTAGTTAGCAATCACCATTTACTCATCACTAATTACTTTCATTTATAAAAAGTTCTATGTAAACATATATCAGTATAAAATATCATCAATAAGCCATCACCAGAAGGAACAAAAGGAACACAATATATATGTATAAGTTTATTTTATATTACATACAACAATCCTTTGGGGTTTTTCAGCAACAACAAAATAGAGAAAAAACTCCACAAGAGCACCAACTCTCAATGCAAGACTCAACCTACAAATCTCAGCACCAACTGAGAAGAGGAATCAATCCTCAACATATACCAATATGTCAACAGGTATGTGACATGTTTATATGACAACCCAGGTACATACACGACTTGCCTATATTGCAGCATGTGTATGTACGCGCCCTCTCCCATTGTCATCCTGTGTCCACTTTCATAAATTAGGGTTTTTGAAACTTCAATATTCTATCCTTTCAGACCCTTTCTGCCTCTGTCACATCCACTTCTGATCTTGTGACTGCACTCTTCCTTTCACTGCCTAATATGTACCATAACCAATCACAAACATATATATACCATCCAACAACCTATGCATGCTTCTCATGCATACACAATTACATATCACAGACATCTCTCAAAAAGAATAGAACTAAACTAATCAACCAACCAACTACCATATTCAGACATCAATACAACCATACAAAGAATGCCTCAAGCATTCACCATACCATGATAAAATATAAGCATGAATACAACATATAATAATACCATATCTTATGTAGCAGATTTGAACTAGCAGACCATTGTTCTAGGGACTTGCTTCAGACTTCAGGAACCTAGCACCAACACTTTCTCAAGATTCTATGGTGTTTCCCTCATGTACGCTCCCTATTATAATACCAACCCGCGTATGTACACACCCTATTGTACTGATATCCCACATACGTACTCACCCTATTACACTGATAGAACGCGTACATATAAAAAACTAGGGTTTTTCAATATTTCTAAAACTCCGAAACTTTCGCTGTCAATACCTCGAAATTACGAAACTTCTGATGCGTCCATGAGTACTTGCAGTGAATCTTTCGCCAAGAATATATCTTCAATATACTCAATAGATTCACTTACACAAGAGACCCTTGCTCTCTTATTTATACTTCTCCAAGTACCTTCCTCATGTAACCAACTCTAACCAACTTCCTTCTTTTAGGGGCTAACCTACTTCTAACCACTTTTTCAACTTCTAACCCACTTTTTCCACTTCTAATCCACTTTTCTAAAAATAGTAAATTATCCACTTCTAGTTGCAATTAATTGTTTTTTAATTGTTTTCTTTTTGCAACCACTTAACCCATGACTAACCATTTTGACTAGTCAACTTTCTTCTAGGAGCTTCTAGAATAATTTGACTTCTTTGACCTTCTAGGGGCTTCTAGACAACACATTAGGGTTCTCCAAATTCACAAGGCCATAAATATATAACCATGAGGAGTTATATGGAGTTCCACATATCACCGAAAATGGCATGACAAGCAATATCTATCTAGACTAGTCTCACTTACGAATTCATGGATCTTCATTACAATATTCCATAATCAATCCTTGGGTTCCTTAACCACACATCTAGGATGAATCAACCACTTAACAATTTGGACTTCACAAATAATCTTCCCGTGAGGGATTTCACCATAAGGGGACCACTTTGGATTTCATCCATTTGGTACTTCCTATCAGCCATGACAAGACAACAATGAACAACCTTTACATCATCTCGTCTATACATCAATCCATGACAATAAATAACTATGAACCCACTTGACATATTTGAGATCAATTACATCTATGAAAACATAGGCCATCAATCAATACATCAATGATACTATGACAAGACATCAACTCTTTGACATAACCGACAACATAATGCAACACACCCATTATTGATTATGCTTCCCAACAGATTGTACAAAGTTCCATTTCGAACTCCCCTCATCAAAACCATTTCTCCTCGTACCATTTTATAGGTTTCCTTTTCGAACAAAATATGCACACCTGCATCACTCATATTACTCACATATATCAAGTTTCTAGCCAAATCTAGAATGTGCAAAATGTCAGGGAGTTTATATGCTACTTCTCAACCAAAACATAGATCAACTACTTAAGAATGATCTTCTCTTCCTATAACGATCCTTGGACCTGTCCATGCATCAGACTCATGCCATACCATACTTCATGAAGAAAAAAGATATGTTAGCAATTAATAGATAATCATGACCAAAACATCAACCATGTGCATGTTGTGACATGCCATGTGCCAACCATGCACATCAACACCATACAATAAGATCTCATCACTAAAGTACATATACCAAGAATATGTGACAAAAAGTGTACCAATCATATATCAGGATCATCAACAAGTGCCTCTATAAATGTACCAAAAACATCGTCAACATGTCAGCCATGTGCCTTAAACAAGTGTCATATCACATATGATATGCCTCTATCATAAACCAATTAGTGCCACAAACCATGTGTCAACATATGTATCTCAACCATCAAGCATTAAATATTGTACGAACCAAGCACTACAACAAATGTCTCAACTATCCCATACATCATGTATCAAAGTATATGATAAATAAGTAATACCAATGATGTACTTTAACCAGGTACTATCACCCGCAATCATCTGCCATCTACAAGTGCATCAATCATGCACCAAACATGTATTACTACCTACACCATAGCAAGTGCATTAACCATGCACCAAACTTCAACAATATGAACCACAATAAAGATGTCTTCCCATGCCATATCAACCATAAACCATGTGCCAATCATACTTCTAGCAAGTTCCTTAACCAATGTACCAAGTATGTATGAATCATCAATGGTGTAAAACATAATCACCTCATTAACTACATGTCCCAATATGTAGCTCAATCACACACCAAATTCATGCACAAAAAAACATCCAGCAAATATTCCTCTAACAATACATCATAAGATATATCAATGGAGCTCACATAGGTACTAGCCATGTACCATAACAAATCTTCCTTAACCACCATTCACTAAATCAAATACTAAACATCCAATAATATCTATACACATGTACCAGGAGTGTGTCTCAATAGATCAATGATATCTCTAGCTAGCATCACATCATCATGATATATCTCATAACCAAAGTGTCATAACTTCACTGTCATAACCAACATTGTTCCTCAACATAAAAATGCATCAATCCATACTCTAGATTTAGTATCATGCATCTAGGATAGGCATCAAGCATATGCTTCAACACTCAACCATATGTCACCACCTTACATACATTAAACATATATGCAGCCATATAATCATGAAAACCTGCAACAAACCATGTCAAACCCTGCAAAATAGAGTTATATCATCAAATCATGCTACACCTCATATGCATAACCTTCTTTTCCAGGATTTTACCACAGATATGTGACATGTTACATAGACAAATCATGTATGTACGTGACCTATCTATAGGTCATCTCGTGTATATACGTGACTTCTTCTACAAGAACCCGTGTATTCTTATGAAAATGTCAAGATTGAGCTTGCTTCATGAATGCCTTTTTGTTCTGGTTGTTCAGTCTTCTTCACCCATTTTTGAAGGTGTATCAACTTCTCAGAACTTTATCTCTGAGCTTCCATATTTTCAATATTTTCTTCCTTCCTAGATTCACGTGTTCTTCTTCTCATGCTATATGAAGCACTCTTTATGGACTGTCTTCTTGTGTTCCAACAATCCTGGGATTTGTGGCCAAAACCTTTGCAACTGTAGCATCTCATGGTGTGACAATGAGCAACAATGTGTCCCACTTGATTACATCTCCAACACCTTAGGGTGTTATAAAACCTTCGATGATATTTCCTTGCATAATGTATGAAATCCAAAGCTTTGTGACCATATTCATTATATGAGTAGCAGTGACCATGAAACAAAAAATCATACCTTTTCTTTGGTGTCCACCTTGAAGGTGTTTCTCTTATGAATTTGCTTTGAGGTGTAAATATGACTTCTTGATAACTTTCTTGCTTCGTTCTTTTAAAAGTTTCCTTTCTTTTTGCAACATTTCTTCCACCCTTTGAGAGTGAAGGACTTACCTCAAGGCTCATACTTCTTAGAAGTGATAACTTCAAGATGTATAGCTTCCTTGTTGTATCCAAGACTTGATTTATCACTTGGATATCTTTGGGTATCTAGGATCTCATCCAAGATTGTTGAGTTGTTTATGAATGTAATGTCCCCATTTTGGGACATTATAACTTTACAGAGTGCTATGACTACCAGAGTAGCCAGATAGGGGTGACAGAGAGTTTGAGAGATATTGAGGGGTTTTATTGGGCCTGATTTGCATTGTTCATCATCATGATCCATTCCGCACAGCTTGGTTTTGGTTTCATTGCATTCCGATGATTTTTGTAATTTTGAGTTATTATGGGTCATATCTTAATTAATTTCACTAAGAAGGTCATAATGGGCATATTACTTGGAGAAACCTCTTAGTGTAATAGCTCATCGGAATCGAGAAGAATAGAATGACAAGATAAGATGATGAGAAGTGACTTTTAGTGGCCGGAGAATCCATAAGGATGGATAAATCACTTTTTAGAGGTAAAATGATTAATTAATTAATTAATTAAGTGATTTAATCAAGGAATAATAAAATAAAGTAAAAGTCACTTGGAGGGAAAAGTTCAACAACGAATTAGGGTTTCAGCAGTGAATTAGGGTTTTTGAAAGCTATAAGAGAAGAGTCAATGACGTAATTCATCATTATGCAGATTATGACCTATCATTGAGGAGAAGAGGCGCATCTTAAGAGAGATAGTTCAGTGGATTCCAATAGGAAGACACCAGTGGCTGATTTTGGTGTTGAGAGACACACCCTAGCCACCGGGAAGATCATTCAGGTCTTCCATCATTCTTCAAAAATAGTTACACAGTGTTCAACAGCAAGGGCGCATTCATCCAGATTGAGGGCGCAACGTCTGAGAGGGTTTTTAGTCGACTTATCCCATCCAGGGAGAATTCCAAGATTTCCCTCCGACCCATTTGAGAGGAGGGCAAGGTACATATTTTTCCTGGTTCCTCATCAGATTCCGACAAAGGAATCAACTGGGACACATTTTCCAGACTTGGACGTGCGATACTTTTGGCGGGAACATTTGAGGTTCCAGAGCGAGCATTAGACCAGATTCAGGGAAACCCTTCCAACCCATTTCCCAATAGCCCAAGGTGGTCATTTTGAGACATATCTCATCTGATTCTGATGGTGGAATCACTAGGACGCATTTTTCCAGAAGAAGAGGGGCGCATTCCCCCAGGGGTATCCATTCAGGGTCCAGATTCATCAGTAGAGGGGTTCGACAGATACCAGTACTGAGGGCTAGAGCAGGGTGCATCATTTGGGATAGTTTTCAGGCCATTCCGAGAAGTATAGCTCCCAGGGAGAACTTTCTAGACTTCCAACAGTTACCGTCAATGTTTCCATAGTCTGTAGTGCTCCCATATTCTAGGTATTATCTTTTAGTTGCTTATTTGTATTTTGGCTAAGATCCTTTGTATGTTGATCTAGTTGAGTATTGTCAGTTTATTCAGCCGCATTCAGCCATTTTGTAATCCACGAAGATATCATAATACAAACCTTGCAGTCCTTTGTCACATTTATTATTTGTATGATCATTTATATGTTGTAAACCATTGATCCTACACACACATTAGCAATGTTTCCTAAACTAGCCAAGTCAGGAACATTACAGTGGTATCAGAGCTGGTTTTCCTGCCAGCCTAAGGGGAAAATCAGATAAGGATGTAGATACATCATTACCACCGAGTGGATTGACAGGAGCACAGATGGAGCCTACACCCATTAGATACAGGGAGCATTGCTATAGTTGCAAAGTTCCTTGGAAGCCAAATCACCAATGCAGGGGTAAAGGGAAGGTGCACATTGTTGAGGTGCACTATGACAGTGAGGATGACGACATGCATGTGAATGCAACCATAGATGCCTATTCACATCTGAGAGACAGTTGTATGGACAGGATGATAGTTCATATCCTTCATCTTCCCCGTCAGGTAATGTTGAGGATTCAACACTTCAACATAGTGGTGACACTTCTAAGGATTCATATGTGTTGGAACTTAGACATGATGAGATTAGGAGGTTAGATGACCTACCGGTGGGTGTAGACATGGCTTCCAGAAATTCATGTATGGAGAATGATCAGCTTCCTATGATGAGTGAGCCACATTTTTCATCTTCTCAGTCACCTATGCTAGCCATGACACATGAGGATATCAATGGCATTCTTGATATGGTAGAGGAGCCTTGTGTGGGGATTGTACACAAGGAACATATGGATCTGCAGACCCAGGAGGAGAGGTATGGCTTGGAGATAGTTGACCTTACACATACCTATAAGTATGAGGAGAGTGAATAACCACTCTTGGAGATTCCATTGATGGAACAGGTTGTGGACAACACCGATAGCATGTTGGGACACTTACTCCTAGGATCGATCTACATTGATGAGGATGCACTCCTTATTGGTCAAAATGACCATAGCATGTGTCTGGAAAGATCTGTATGGGATCTAGGCGCAGATGATATTAGTAGGGTGAGTGCACAGGAGGATGCAACTGCCCATACAAGATATCTTGCCATTTAGATAGGGTTCGCAGTTGGTGATGGCATGCAGTGGCATACAGGAGGACTTAGTAGCATAGGGGACAGTGGGCAGTTCAGTGCCTTATATTTTGAGGAATGTGTTGTTGGGGATCCCATTGTTGACACTAGCAATGAGAGGCATGAGGTATCACCTCAAGGGTATTGTGACCAAGAGTCACGACACTTGGCAGGACAATTGAGAGTCAATGAGGACATGATCATGGAAACCACTAGATGCATTGATGATACACATGCATTGGTGGTAGGTTATTGTTGGAGGGCCTCGATGGAACAAGATAGTTTAGATGGAGGACTTGTCATTGATGACTTCCATACACTCAGGGAGAGAGTGATTGTGATGAGGGAAAACTACCAACAATTGTTGATGGATAGGGATTACCTATTGGAGGTTGGTGAGATGTATCATAGGGCACTATGGGAGCAGGAGGTTGAGGTGGACCGAATCACTCATGAGTTGATGAGCACACAGATATTCTTGGAAGGCACACAGAAAACCCTTCAGGAATCAAAGTCTAGATCAGAGGAGCTCCTTGAGGAAACTAGACAAAAATCTACTACACTTATTTCAGCAAAGAGTCAGATATATCTCTCAGCCACATTGAAAGAGGATGTTGGTGGTTTAGCAGTGGAGCACCAGTTGAGGGAGGAACATGAGGAATACCCAGGATCACTGATGAGTATGGAGAGATATGATCCAGAGATACATGAGGATATCCATAGGTCATAGGGACCACCCTTCACGAGGGGTGTTGAGACAATTGAGCACACATGTACACATGGGAATTCCAAAGCTAGGGGTAGTTATGAGGACACTTCCATTTGTGTTCCAGGATCGGTTGACCTTCATGGAGAGGATGACCCCGTAGTACACCCAGGATCCATGATGTTGCAGGTGTATACAGGAGATCACATGCGTATGAAGGGGCACACAATGATAAGTGGTAGTTCATAGAGACATACCGAGTTGTACAGTGGGATTCAGGGGGATGCACTGGATTGCAAGGAGGAGATGTACTTAGTAGAGCATGGAGATTCCTCTCCCTTGCAGTAGTATACAGATATGGGAGATCACCTTTACCATAGAAGCAGTTGCATGAGTTATGATGGATGGAGAATGATTGACCCACACTTGGCGAAGGTACCTACCATTGTACCCGCTAGTTAGTTTTCAGTGATGAGTACAGGCGATTATTTACCATGGATGTCGATGGACAAGCTTTTGGTTAAGTCCTTTGGATTGACCAAATCATATGATACTTTCTAGTCCTACTGTTGGTTGCAGATATTTATGATAGACTTTCCTGATACTTTCATCATTAACACCAGTACAAGGGGAGCTAGACAGTGGCAGGGGACATAGAGAGTTGGTAGGCTGAGACCACTTGACAGGAGTGTCTTGATTGCACTCATCAGGATAGGGGTGGATCATCAGGGGTAGAAAGTTGAGGCCATGGGAATGATGGGGAGTATCCTAGGCCATGGGACAAAGGATATCTCAGAGGTTGCTACATATTCAGACTCTCATTGGGATGAGGGTGGAGTTCTTTCGACAGTTACCCATAGGGTAGACTAGCAGTTAGTGGGGATTGGAAGTGATGAACTTCCAAATTTGACATGGGATCTGGGAGTCCATTTGGTCAATAGTTGTTGGAAATATGGCTACGGCAATTGACGCAGATAATCAAGGTTGTCATTGATGGCAACACAATCGCAGATGCTGGCACACAGTTACTGAAACACGCTGCAACACAAATGCAAACACAGACGTAGATGCTGAAACACAAATG
>SNQJ01S0008568.1:92844-112219 GCA_010110895.2 Picea sitchensis | reverse complement strand
AAATTGAGAGAAATTGTTAATAATTTACAATAACTGATTCACCCCCCCCCCTCTCAGTTATTTCGTACCTGTAACAATAGTTTATTTCAACTTATGAGTATCCAGGAGTGGAGGGTCCAGTATGGATACTTTGAGAAGACAGTCATGATCAGAGTAGAGTAGCAACGACATGATGGTCCCTGTCAGAAACTAGCATGGGAACCTGGGATTACATGACCATACATTTCATTGACTGATGGAGAAGAGTGGACGTTTGCAGGGGGTATCACTTTGATTTTCCATTGAGTTTTCGTATTGGGGAGAGAACGTCACTGACTAGTGATTTGTTGAGGTCTTGTAGTACCTCACTATGGAAGCAACATGTTCAGTCAGTGGGGTTCGTGTTGACTTTGGTATGGTTTGGTAGGATAGATCAATTTCGGGTTGAGGCCATGTGTTATTTTCAGGAGACTCATGGTGTTGATATGTTACAGAACTATACTCCACATGGCATTGTAGTTGACATTCTGATATGGGATCTAGGGATTGGAGTGCTTGGTAGCTCAATGTTTTATGGAGTTGAGTTTCAAGTAGAGTAGTTACTCAGGGAGTTGACTGAGATTCCTCGACCATTGATCATTCTACTCATCAGGAGCATGTGGGTGTCATGTGTGGTGAGAACTTGGATAGACCACATCTTGAGGGGAGTCTACCTCATGTCACATAGATGGATATGGGACCTCGGTATCATATGTAGTTGGATTCATTTATTTCTTGAGGACAAGCAATATTATGGCATGGAGGACTGTAATGTTTCCATTTTGGGGCATTATAACTTTACAGAGTGCTATGCCTACGAGAGTAGCCAGATAGGGGTGAAAGAGAGTTCAAGAGATATTGAGGGGTTTTATTGGGCCCAACTTTCATCGTTCATCATCATGATCCATTCCGCATAGCTTGGTTTTGGTTTCGTTGCATTCCGATGATTTCTGTAATTTTGAGTTATTATGGGTCATATCTTAATTAATTTCACTAAGAAGGTCATAATGGGAATATTACTTGGAGAAACCTCTTAGTGTAACAACTCATCGGAATCGAGAAGAATAGCACTACAGGATAAGATGATGAGAAGTGACTTTTAGTGGCTGGAGAAGCCATAAGGATGGATAAATCACCTTTTAGAGGTAAAATGATTAATTAATTAAGTGATTTAATCAAGCAATAATAAAATAAAGTACAAGTCACTTGGAGAGAAAAGGTCAACAACGAATTAGGGTTTCAACATTGAATTAGGGTTTTGGAAATCTATAAGAGAAGAGTCAGTGACTTAATTCATCATTATGCAAATTATGACTTGTCATTGAGGAGAAGAGGCACATCTCAGGAGAGATAGTTCAGTGGATTCCAGGAGGAAGATACCAGTGGATGATTTCAGTGTTGAGAGACATACCCTAGTCACGAGGAAGATCATTTAGGTCTTCCATCATTCTTCAACAACAGTTACACAGTGTTTAGCAGCAAGGGCGCATTCATCCAGAGTGAGGGTGAAGCTTCTGAGAGGGTTTTTAGTCGACTTATCCCATCCAGGGAGAATGTAGAGATTTCCCTCCGAATCATTTGAGAGGAGGGCAAGGTGCATCTTTTTCCTAGTTCATCATCATATTCCGACGAGGGAATCAACTGGGACACAGTTTCCAAACTTGGATGTGCGGTACTTTTAACGGGCACATTTGGGGTTCCAAATCGAGCATTAGACTAGATTCGGGGAAACCCTTCCAACCCATTTCCTAGTAGTCCAAGGTGGTTATTTTGAGACATATCTCGTCTAATTTCGATGGTGGAATCACTAGGACGCATGTTTCTAGAAGAAGAGGGGCGCATTCCCCCAGGGGTATCCATCCGGGGTCCAGATTCATCAGCAGAGGGGTCTGACAGATACCAGTACTGAGGACTAGAGCAGGGTGCATCATTTGGGACAATTTCCAAGCCATTCCAAGAAGTATATCTCCCAGGGAGAACTTTCCAGACTTCCAACAGTTACCATCAGAGCTGCCATAGTCCCAGCGCATCCATTGATTCCGCAGTGCTCCCATATTCTGGGTATTATCTTTTAGTTGCTTATTTGTATTCTGGCTAATATCCTTTATCTGTTGATCTAGTCGAGTATTGTTAGTTTATTCAGCTGCATTCTACCATTTTGTAATCCATAGAGATATCCTAATACAAACCTTGCAGTCCTTTGTCGCATTTATTATTTGTATGATCATTTATATGTTGTAAACCATTGATCCTACACACACATTAGTAGCATTTCATAAACTAGCCAAGTCAGGAACATTGCAATGAACTTGATGTGAATGTTTTAATGCTCTACTTTCTTTCTAAGATCAACAACTTCAACTTCCAACTTATGGCACACCTCTTCCTTTTCATTTAGGTGTTTCTTCAATAGTTCCTTTATTCTTTTGGATTCTTCAATTTTGGTCTTAAGATTGACATTAACTTCAATAAATTTTCTAAGCTCATCATATACCTTCTTATTTTATTCTATTTCATTCTTTAGTCTTTTGATCTCTTCTTCTTTTTATTCCAATTGAGTCTTTTTACTTTCTTCTTGTTCTTTGATATTTTTCTTTAGTTCCATGACATGCTTTGGGTAATTTTCTAGGACTTCATTAATGAATTTTTCAAGATACTCATAAGCAATTGAATAATGTCCTACCAAATGGAAAATAAATTCCTACAATGTAACTTGTTAGCGCATCGCAACAATCTAGTATCAAAGTTGTGTATTAGATCATGAAAGGCCTATAATTTTAGCAGAAGCCCATGAGGGAATAGTTGGAGGACATTATGCAGGAAAAGCTACCATGTAGAAAATATTGTGCATAGGCATATGGTGGCCAAAAATTGATAGGGATGCAAAGGAATATTTCCATATACGTGATTTCTGTCAGAGGGTTGGTAAACCTACCAGAAGGGATGAAATGTCCCTAAGACCAAAAGTAACCCTGCAAGTATTCGACAAATGGGAAATAGAATTTGTGGGACCAATTAACACACCAAAAAAGAGGTCAAGAGAAAGGTATATCATTACTGCGACATAATACTTAACAAGATGGATATAGGTAGGACCTATAAAGGATTGCATCATAGATACAACAACACACTTCTTGTTTGAGAAAGTGATCACTAGATTTGGATGTCTAAGGATTTTGATGAGTGACCAAGGTACTCACTTCATCAACAACACTATCAAGGCTATGACTGAGGAGTTTGAAGTCTGTCATCATAAGAGTAGACCATACCACCCTCAAGTGAATGTAACAGTATAATCCTTCAACAAGATCTTAGAGAATGCCTTGAAAAATATATGCAATGTTAATAGGGATGATTGAGATTTTAAAATACCAGTAGTACTATGGACATACAGAACTACATGTAAGAAGTTGATAGGGAAGACACCATTCAATATTATGTATGGACATGAAGCAACAGTACCATTGGAATTTATGGTACCCAGTCTATGTGTCACAACCATTACTAACATGACAGAATGAGGTGCAGCAAAAAAAAGGATAAACCATCTCATGGAAATGAAGGAGGATAGGATCCTTATAGGATTTCACCAAGAAGTACAAAAAGCCAGAGGCAAAGCTTGGCACGACAAACATATCAAGAAGAAAATTTTCAAGGAAGGAGACTTAGTCTTGATATATGACAACAAATTCTTTCAACATCTGGGTAAATATATAATGCATTGGCTAGGGCCATATGAAGTCCAGCATGTCACAGATGAAGGTTCTATGTGACTAAAGGATCTAGCAGGAATTGAATTAAAGGGAATGATCAATGGGAGTCAACTAAAGCTATACAGGGACAGTCTACCTAACCAAGTATAAATAGGGACAACACAGTAAGGAAAGTATGTATATAGTGTACCATAGTAGATACTAGACATAAAAATTACAAAACCAAATAAAAAGAGAAAAAGAAAGAAAAACAAATACAAAAATACAAATGACAGAAAATACAAAAAACATAGAAAAATTTGTGCACAGGAGTTACTGTGCCAAATATATTAACACAACGTGCCATAAAAATAAAAGTTGGTGCAAATGTACGCAAAAAGTGAAAAATTATTGCGAAAAGGTCTATAAAAGGTGGAAAGTGCACAATTATTCAACACTTAGCAAATTTTGAGCTCAGCGAAATTATAAGAATCTGTGCCCTAATTTCGAAATTGTCACCATAACCGACCAATATTATCACAATCATGTAGGATGGCTCCATCAAAACTGGGGTCATCATGCCAATTTATCTAGGTCACCTGACAAGGTCAGAGGCAGAAGGAAATGATATAACCCACGACCATATTCGAGCTCGAGGACGTGACCACCTTAGAGAGAGAGTCTAGTAGCCCGAAGTGGGTTGAGGAAGAGCTCCCTACAACACAATGAGGAGAGGTAGGGCACAAATCTGGGGTTAGGACTGGGGTTTCAATCCCTAACCCTGAGGATATTGCAATACCAACTAACACGGAGGAACCAAGACCATGCCAGTCATGAGAAGAAGTCCTGGTTGAGGACATAACATACTGACCAGAGTCACCTAGGGACGAGGAGAGCGCAAAATTCGTCGAGGAAGGCACATCCATGACTGGGAATAAAATAAATACCCCCGAGAGTCTATAAATTTCTTTACCATTCATTCCAGACGTAGTCCCCATGGTTGAGGACATTTTGGGGAAAGTTCCCAAGTTGTGCTATGCGGACCATGACATGCGCGATGCAACAAAATACCCAGAGTTGGATGAGGAATTCTATTTGGTCAAAACATGGGAGATTGGACCCCTAGGAAGGCTAGTATTAGAACTTGTGCAATGTATTACGGGGCTATACAACTCTGGCATCATGAACTGTTTGGACATTCCACACTTCGGGGGAGGCAAAAATGTCGATCTCTGTGTGAAGAAATTAGTGGCCTGGGTCCATGGGGGCATCAAGTGGATAGAAAATACCATATATATAGACATGGAACTCATTTCCAAGATCACATAATTGCTCACAATCGACGTGCAACCATAGTATTTTTGGATAAAAAGGCATGCAAGAAGGAACTAGCAGAGTAGGTGAAGGCATAGTTCGACACGATGCGGGGGAGTAGAGGCCTCATTATAAAATAAATCAATGATGCCATGACGAGTTTCACCATCAAACTGATAGTGTGAAAAATACTAAGGAAGTATCGCTGAGAGGAAGCCTATGTAGGTGTAATCTCAGTGGCAGCGCAATGCACAAAAGGGATGATGTTCATCTAGGCACAATATTTACTGAACCAGTTCCTACTGGACTATTCCATTACTCCTGGTTGATGATATTGGTTGCTCTCATAGGGTGGTAGGATCCCAAGTACACCACCTTCATCAATAGGACGTGGAAGTGCTACACAACCAGGTACAAGTCCTTCTAGCAGGTGAAGGACAACAAAGCGCAGCAGGAAAACAACACGGTGTTTTCCATGCTGCTAGAATAAAGTCAACAAAGCATTGCTAACACATGGTGCATCACCAAGGAAGTTGCACAGGAAATAGAGGGGATTTCAAAGTTCAAGGCATTCCAACACCATACATGGATCCAATATGTGAGGGATCCCAAGCGAGCATGGTTAAAAATGTAGTATTGTGTGACAAAGGAGGAAGTGGCGTGGATCATCAAAGATTGGCCTGTGCAGTGGCACTATCTAATAACAAAACTCACCACCAAGACATCTATGACTTAGTATGCTAATCCTAAAGACACAACTGGGGCATGCTCTTCAACACGAACAGGGAGTCTGGTGGGTAATACTCAGACAACAATAACGCAGACAATGCCAAGTGGGAGCGCAATCTCAAAAAAACCAAGGATAATGCCCACAAAAACATGAACAGGAAGCCAACCACATGTTGAGATGAAGAAGTCAACACATGGACAAAAGGAAACCGGTCTAGGCACAACCAGTGGGGCACAACCCTCACAATCGGAAAAGGAGGTTGCGTAAGGAACAAATGCATGTGGAAAAATAAAATATCACATAGAGGACCCAGACATCAACCTCACTTGGGATGATGCAGATATTGTCATGAATAAGGTCCAAGATAGGAGTGAGGAAGCGGTCAAAACAACAGAGGCACAGAGAGAGAAAATCATGGCCAAGCTAATAGAAGTCCATGAGAATATACAATAGCTACGAGGCCATGTAGAATCTCAAGCTATTGCAAAGCAGCAGAAGGAAGTAGCAAGGCCACCTGTGACGAAGTAGGATGAAGAGAAAGTACAATTTATCGCCCAGAGAAGCGACACATTTACCATCACACGCGAAATGATTAGGCTTGATCCTAAAACAATGCAGACACCACCGCAGGAGGTTGAAGAGCTAGAAATAATAATGGTGCAGATACCCACGAAGGCTCTATACGGGCTACAAGCGCGTGTCATGTAGGAAGTGCAGTCGAGGGCCCACACAGATGCCACCAACCTAGAGGTGAGAAAAGGTGTCACAAAAATGATACAAATTACATGCGACCAACTGACTGTGGAGTAAGAAGAAGAGAAATATCGTACAGAAAGGCTCGAACAGGGAGGGACTGCAGCCTATAACAAAATCCAAAACAATGCTCGAGTAGTAGAGCCCAACATAGTGAAAAATATTGGTCACATTGTGAAAACAATTGATCAATACTGACAAAATATCGAAAAACGCAAGGAAAAAGTCATCCCCATGACTCCCCCAGAGGTGAAAGAACAAAGGAGACAAGAAGTTGTAGGAAAAATGAATGAAATGAAAATACAAGTAAACACAACTGTGAAATTGTTTGACATGGCAGCGCAGCTGTGGATAGTATTGGAGGAATATAAATAGTTCCAGCAGTGGGATCAGGGAGAAGGAAAGATAAGCGCAGCCATTCAAGACCTCATGCAGAGGAAGAAAACAATGAACATCATCGAGCGTCTCAAGGGAGCACAAGACATGAAGAAGATGCAAGCAAAGCCAATAACAGAGCAGACGTAGAGGCAGGAGGGATATGTGCAGATGGAACCTCTCCAAGAGATAGCAACAAATATTATCATACAGTTGGAGGAGGAAAAGAAGAACATGGCGGAATAATAGGTAGAGTGTGCATCAATGATCGAGGAGGAGATCACAACGCAAGCATTAGAAGTGCTCACAGAAAAGGTCATGCAGATCCAAATAGGAGGAAGGTAACTTGCAGAAAAATTCCATAGTATAACAAAGGTTGTCGAGGGAGAGCACAAATTATAGGTGTCTCAATATCAGCCACATGTCAGTGTTGGGGGCCTATTGGGCATAGATCCATTTTGGGGAAAATGCTATTTTTGGAAAGAAAAGCATGAAGTGGGAGAAGGACAATTGTCAGGAAAAGAAACATTCACAAGGTAAATCCGCATGAAAAGGAGGAAAGCATGCAAGGCGCGCATGCAAGAATACCTAACCATGCTAGGGTTAGGGTTTTAGTAATATATTATAATGGATGATAATCCAATAATAAGTATAAATAAGTACTTAGGAGGTCTAGGTCAGAGGATGTTTTTTGGAGGCTCTAGGATGTAAGAGACGACTGTTTTGTGTAGGTAGGAGAAAGATTGTAATATATGTCATATTTTTGTAAGTTGTTGATCTATAGGATATTTAAGCAACTTGATCCCGAGGGTTAGATCATATACTAAGGATCCTAGTGTGATCTAGTCAACCTCGTAGGGATTGTGGGGCCTATTGAGATTGTAATATCAAAGATTGTTATGTGCACAATGCCATGAATTTGGAGAAACTATAATAAAAGAGAAAATAATCCAAATATTTGTGGACGTAGCCCAGGAGGGGGTGAACCATGGTAGATCATGTGTTGTGTGAAATTTTTATTGTTCATGTATTTTCTGTCAATGGTTACATCTTATATGAATGTATTGATGAGATAGTTAGATCTGGCGATTTGAATGCATGAATAAAGAATGAAAGAGTGTTTAATATAGATAGAAAATGGCTAACTAAATAAATATCACAAAGTACAATCCTATACCCCCACTCATTCCCAGGTTGCAAGAACCTGAGCATTGCAACCACCCATAGAACTATCTCGAGTGAGACTACGCATTACAGTTTATGTGCTATGTTGCCTTCTGGTTTACCAGGAGGGTCGATAGTTTTAGAGGGATTTTTTGGAATCTTGTTTAGATCTGAACCTGGGTTATCCTAATAAGTAGAAATAGAGTAGTAACCAACATCATACATGCAGACATAATAGAATTCAATTCATAATTGAAAACAACATTAAGTTAACATAATCATGAATAAATCATAACACTTAACTTTCTGGAATCAATCACCAAATTGCTATAAATGAAGGATGTTCCACCCAACCATAGGCTCTCCATTGCCCATACTCTTTCTATGATTAAGCCACCCCCAAGCTAAGTCTATGAGTTAACAAGGAAATTTTTTCCAATAGCTAGCTCTAATCCTCTCACATAGCCCAATTTTCTAGTTATCACATTCTGTTAACTCTCACAACAATCCCTTTCCATCAGCTCTCTTTACCCTTTATCCTACACAACCCAAGGAATGTTATATCCTTCTCTACCACTTAGTCCCTTGAGGTATCCCACTTTCGTCCTAGGCTCTAGCACATACTAGATAGGAAGTATCTCTAATGGGGACTCCAAAGATTCTCAATTGTCACTACATTACCTTAATGGAAACAAATTCCCTTGCACATAGACATAGTTTTCACATAATTCATAATAACCAATTCCCATAACTCTATGATATCCATTCTATGGTAGCTTATATGATCAAACAACCTATAGGAATAAATGATTGGAAATTATCTCTTGCATAACAAAAAATCATGGATTATATTTGCATGAGTGGAAGAAGTTGGATGCCTTTATAATAAGCCCACATATTTCACTTCCCCTCTAACTCCAAGGTTGATATGAATTAGAATGATATAAGAAAAAGGGATTAGGATTAGGAATACATTAACATTATTTTACTTTGGCCTCTTTTTAATCCCCTAAGATCCCTTTGTTTCCTTTCTTGTGGAATCATAGCTCCCATGTTTTCATCCTTCTCCTTGTATTAGGTATGTAGGCTCTTTTGTAGTATGGGACTAAAAATAATACATCCATAGGATAAGGGCGCGATAAAAAAAATGGCATGATAATGAAAATTGATCAAGACAATAGTTGATCATGTACTAATATTCAATTAACTCATCAATAGAAACTTAGTTTATCCTTCAAATTAGATACACATCTGAGAGTTGGACTAACTTTATTTTGAACATAGAAATACAATATTTAAGAACAAGGTTGTCCTAAAACATCCATAATACATAAACATCGCTAGTGGTGAAGCATCATGGGAAAATTTATCAATTGGTTTATTTTCAGACCCATGTTTATTTTTAAAAGTTTTGGGGATTTGTTTTAACAAACCAACATTAGAATACTCTAGAAAAGATAGTGTCTAAATCAAATAGAAGCCCATATCTATCTAGATTTTTGTAACTTGATTTTGAGCTTACCATTTCCTATTATAGGGGTTAAGGAAATGTAAGGAGAATCACCTTCATCAAATACACTTCAACACATGGTTCATAGGTCAAATTATGAGGAATCCCATACTTAAACCAAAATTTAGATTTGGATTCAAAGAAAATTGGATTCTTTGTTACTAGAACTAGTTTATTCAATAAACAACGTAAAACAATTGTCTAGAAAGAAATAGTGAAATAAATATATAGAAAATAAAACATCTACATGTATGGATTAGTGGCCTTAAGGACTAGCTAGGTGAAATTCATTAACAAAATAAAACTAAACAAAACATTTACCCTATCCTAACCTACACTAACCACTGGCATATGTATGTCAAGTAAAACCATAATGCCAATGCATCCATTGAAGGATTTTAAAGCATAAAGGGATATTGTGACTTTGCATAGGTGTATGGGGATGGTATAGTATGCAATCTATAATTGGATGTATTAAACTGGTATTAAAATTTTCCAGTAAACGAAGCATTGAGCAATTTCTAGTTTGTAGAAACCGTTCGGAGAATGATGACTCCAACTAGGTTCCAATAGCATCTTGAAAATAATTTTGACAATACTAGAGTGTTGGGTTGGGATATGAAAGTATGTGACATAATTTCTCATGGTAATTGATTGGATTATGTCGAATGGCACTCATTACATATATATATGTTTCTAGAGCATCATCTACTTCATTGTGCATGACAAGTGGCTATAAATATGTTGTTACTTCTTCTCAGAGATCCAAAACTCCATTGTGTGTTGCATAGTTTAATCTCCTTGCAATTAGATTTTGTTATGGGTGATTGATAACTCTAGCCTACATATGGTCAAGGAATGATCCAACCCTACACAATTCCACTTTTGAAAAATAAATGTCATCATCAAATACAGGGATATCATAAGAAACCTTTACTTCATTTGTCTCTTGGACCTCAAATTGCAGGTTATAGGTGAACAAAAAATCTATATTTTTTTACATCCCAGATGAACTAACCTCATGAGTGTGTAAGTTATTAATCAAAGATTGAGCGTTCTCCTTCTCTCCTTCAGGGGAGAATTTTAATTAGTTAGGTTGAGTTTAAACATTTTGTAAAAACATATCTTCAACATTTACAAACTATTACTCACTTTCACATTCTGTTTCATTTCCAAAATTAAGATATAAATGAACAATTGCATAATAATCTTGTAGATACCCCTGTAAACAAAGGTTAGAAAAAACGATATATGTAGAGAGCATATAAATTTTCAAAATATAAGAATGAACTATTACCTTTAGCAAGAGTACCTATACAACCAATTGTGTATTCACTTTTCTCAAGAATGAATTATTACCTTTACCAAGAGTACTTATAAACTTGTCATCTATTCATATTCTAACCTAAATCAAGTACATTGTTTTGTTTTTTAATATGTTTTTGGTAGTTTTAGAAATGACTTCCCCATTGAACACATGCAAAGCATCATTCTTCAAAATATTTCCCTCTAGTTGTTCTTCAAAATCAAACTATAGATTATATGAGACTTGGAAATTATTAGAATTTATTTAGGTGGGTGAGTTGGTTCTTGTGTCATGACCAAGATTTTTTAATAGACACATTTTTAAGTTCACAAAAACTTATTTTTCTTTTTTATGATACTATTCTAGTATATGACATTCACTTATTACCTCTTGGATCTTATTTAATGATCCAAATTTATGAGGGAATGCAATGAAACATAGAAATAGGATAGAAACACAAAGATGTAGTAATTTTCAATTTCTATTAGAGAATGAAATATGTAGTGACTGCTAAAGAAAATACAAAGTGAAATAAAATTGCTAGAATAGTGGTATCTTATCTATGAGAAGAGATGTGACAACTATGCGCATTCGCAAGAAGATGATTAAAATGAGGCTCCAAAGGCCTTTTTGATGTAAAGCATAAATGAGAAAATCCTAAACATCCAAAACTCTAACCCTAGGAGATGAAACACCAAAAGGTTTGTGGGCCCCAATGGAGGTAGTTGATACATCAACTTCCTAAGGGCGTAACTTTTGCATACGATCTTTGTTTGGGTGCTCAATACCCCATTAGAAAGGTATAGCCAAGGAGTACACATCATACTCATACTATAATCCTCCTTTGGATGCATGTTAGGAATTTTCATGCCAAAACAAATTTATTTAAGGTGTAATGTCCCCCAACCCAGTTGAGGAACATTATGGTGCAAAAAACTCATAAATTAAATTTTTTTCTATCTAATTATTTTTTTGTAGCTTAAAACTATGAATTACAACCATATTTAATTGCTAAATGTTACCATTATTAGATGCATCTACAACACTTTAAATAAACATGAATGAATCTAATAACTCACAGAACAACATGTACAAATTTTCTCATACGCAGAGTAACAACACAACAATTAACACATAAAAAAACACAACAACAAGATAAACCACTTATCTTTTAGAAACAATTGTGAAACCAACTTCTTGGGATGGATGTTCCACCCAAACATAGACTTGTTTTTACAAATATAAAAACAAATTCACCCCTGAACCGGTGCTAGAAATCCACAAAGATGGTGGTCTCTCACTATCCACTCACAACTCAGAAAACCCAGAACCCACTAATATTTTCCTACAACTATATTTATTTTCCACCGTCTTTCTTTATCTCAACCTGCCTAACCCAAGGAATGCACCCCTTCACTAATATCAATCCCTTGGGCATTCCAATTATCTATCAAGGTATCTCTAGCATAGGTAACCAAGAATCTCTCTGCTATTAACTTAAGGGAACTCACTTCTAGGAAAACTACCAACAAAAACAACAACAAACACTTGTTGTTATAGTGCAACTCACCCATGCGTTCACTCTTTAGTATTGAAAAACTGGATATTCAGTCTTCAACTCTAATACATTCCATAAACACTCCAACATGCTCTAGAATTCTCCCTCCATGGATTCTCCAGCTCCAATATCTCTTTCTTGCTCTCTACTTGTTGTTCATGCAACAAACTAAATGTGTAAAAATCGTTGTAGCTACCCATACAAATTTCTCTCTTTTGTCTTGATTGATTGACTCAGACACTTCCCCAAGATGATTGTACTCATGCCT
The DNA here is from genome assembly GCA_010110895.2 of Picea sitchensis. NCBI lineage: Eukaryota > Viridiplantae > Streptophyta > Pinopsida > Pinales > Pinaceae > Picea > Picea sitchensis. Next base: position 99,531 of record SNQJ01S0008568.1, on the reverse strand, counting down.
CCATGTTCCCAATAAATATGGGATGTGACCTTTCACACCCACCCTCTTACATGTATTCAGTGATTGGATTTGGGAACACTCAATTAGAAATTATAAGGTTCATATACCAATAGAAAATTTAGGAAAATGGGTTGAATTAATATACATGGGTATTTCCCCCTTGATCCTCTCTCTTAAAATTATCTTAGACACTCCCCTCTCTTGTGTATTAATTCATCCCCCATCTCTTTCCATGCCCCCTTAGCAACTGGGATCACATTTTTATTATTAAAACTTAGAAATACATTTCACATGTACATTGCTTTAGCTGTAGCCACACATTATATCTACATTAAACATTAATTAAACTTGGAATTATAGTGGATATGTTACATTCCCCATCCCCTACAATTGTGTGTCATCCTTGGTGCACACTATGTTGATATACATATACACATTTACATCACAATACTTTAAGAAACAAATTCTGTAATTTCATAATTCCAACAGTAGTTCCAACCAAAATCTCATGTTCCTCTCAAATTTTTGACCCAAGGAATGAACCATTAATTTATTAGAATTAACCCAAGGAATGTAACATTTTTTTATCAAGATTTACCAAAGGAATGTGTCATTCTTTTACCAGGGACCTCAATGCAGTTGGCTAGGACTCTAAGATGTGGTTTTGGAACTCTGGCTACTCAAAATGGAGTCTTGCATTATGTTTTCTTCAAATTTGTCAAATATTTGTGGGTATTCCTCTAGCATATATTTTCTGCATTCTCCCATGTAGAATCTTCAGGAACGTAGAAATTCCATTGTACCTTTACCAACCCTATGAATTTGTTCCTGATAACTTTGAATTTCTGGTCTAGGATGCATATTGGTTCCACTTGAAAATTCCCTTCGTGCTCCTCCTGGATCGCATTCCAATCAATTACATGGTTAGGATTAGGCCCATATTTATTTAATAGTGACACATGAAATACATTATGCACTCTCATGGATGTAATAAATGCTAACATGCATTCAACTCACCCTATATTTTCTAATATTTCAAAAGGTCCACAATATCTTACTGCCAACTTTGGGTAACTTCCTAATCTTAGTGAACTTCTTTTCACCTTCACTTTTAAAAACACATGTTTTCCCACTTTAAAATATCTAAACACTATATTCTTGTTTGCATAACGTTTTTGTTTATATTGAGTAGCCTTTAAATTCTTCTTGATCTTTGTCATATTCTCTTCCATTTCCTTCAACAAATATGGCCCAACAATTGCTCTATCTGTTGGATTATCCCAACTCACTAGATTGTTACAATTTCTACCATACGATGCTTCAAATGGACTCATTTTTAATGAGGCTTGATACCCATTATTGTAATCAAATTCAACTAAATGGATATAATCTTCCCACTTTGATGGTTGATCCATCACATACATTCTGATCATGTCCTCAATGATCCGATTAGTCCTTTTTGTTTTCCCATCTGAATATGGTTGATATGATGTACTAATATTAAGATTTTTCTTAAATCTTTTGAACAAACCTTTCCAGAATTTGGATGTGAACTTTTGATCTCTATCTAAAAAATTTTCCTTAGGCACTCCATGTAGCGTGGAAACTTCCTTCATATAAATTTATACAATATTTGTTTCCTTTTGTGTAATCTTCACAAGAATAAAATGTGTTACCTTAGCTAATTTATCCACCACCGCCATGATGGAATCATGTTCCTTCATTGTTCTAGGAATATTAGTAATAAAATCAACCATAAAAACTTCCCACTTCCATTCTGGAATGGGAAATGGTTGTAGTGGCCCTGGTGGATGTCTATGTTCAATATTCACTTTTTATCTCTCTAGACATCTGGCAATGTAATTAGCCACTTCTTTTTTAATCCCTAGCCAAAAATGTTGGCTTCTTACAACTTCAATTGTCTTTTGATATCCTGGGTGCCAAACATATAGCACACTATGGATTTCCTTCAGCACTACATTTTTCATCTCACTGGAATTCAACACATATACTTTTCCTTTGTACATGAGAATTCCGTCTTCTTTCAACTCATAAAAATTAAATTTCTACTAAAAATCACCTTGCCGTAATGTTTCTCTTACTTTTAGATATTGCTGATATGAATTTGCAGCTTCAATAATTTTATCCTTCAGATCAGTATTGTACATGTTGATGGCTACAATATGCACTTAATGAGCTCTCTTGTTGAGTGCATCAGACACTTGATTTTCTTTCCCTTTTATATGCTTAATTTAGAAGTCTTACTCATTAAGAAATTCAAGCCATCTAGTTTGTATAGAATTTAAGGTTGGTTGTCCAAACAAATGTTTCAGACCATAGTGGTCTGTCATTAGTTGAAATTTCTTCCCCATGAGGTAGTGTCTCCACTTTTTTAATGCATGTACAATTTCTACTAATTCTAAGTCATGTGTAGCATAATTATTCTCATGCTCTTTTAGTTTTTTGGACTCATAGTATACCACATGATCTTCTTGACCGAGGACTCTTTCGAGCCCTTCCTTGCATGCATCAATACACACAAAAAAATCTTCATCTGGATTTGCAATATTCAAGATTGACACACTTGTCAAAATGTTCTTTAGTTGCTAAAATATTTCTTCACACTTGGAAGTCCATCCAAATTTTGCTCCCATCCTCTGTAATGAAGTGATTGGACTTGCAATATTTGACAACCCTTGTCTGAATATTTAGTATTAACCAACAAGACCCATGAATGACCTAACCTATGTCACATTTCTTGGCACTGGACATATTCTAATGGCCTTTATCTTTTCAGGATCCACCGTTATCCCTTCTATTGAAATAATATGTCCCAAGTAGTGAATATTATTTTGATAAAAGATGCACTTACTTAGCTTAGCATACAATTTATGCTCTCTTAAAACTTGCAACACAATTCTTAAATGTTGCTCTTGTTCCTATTCTAACTTAGAGTAGATGAGTATATTATCTAGGAACACAATCAAAAACTTGTCTAGGTATTCCATAAACACTCCATTCATGAGGAACATAAAGACAACTAGGGAATTTTATAGTCCAAATGGTAGGCTACTATGAACTCATAATGCCCATATATTATCTTGAATTTTTTCTTGATGATGTCTTCTTCATTTATCCTCACTTGATGATAACCTGATCTCAAGTCAATCTTTGAAATATTCTTGCACGCTTTAGCTGATCAAACAAATCATCAATTCTTGGCAAAGGATATTTGTTCTTTATGGTGACCTTATTCAATTGCCTAAAATCAATACACATCATTAAGGTTCCATATTTCTTCTTCACGAAAAGAACTGGGGATCCCCAAGGTTACACACTTGGATGTATATACCCCTTCCTTAACAACACTTCAAGTTGCATCTACAACTCTTTCAACTCTGGCGTGCCCATTTTGTATGGTGTCTTAGACACTGAAGAAACTCCTTGCACCAAATAGATAGAGAAATAAATGTCTCTCTTTGGTGGAAATCCTGGAATTTCTCCAAAAACAACTTCAAAATCCCTCAAGACTGGATGATATTTGATGCTTTTCACTATATATTTGGATGAATCTTCCATATGGGCTGCAAAAATCCAACATCCCTTCTTGAAACTCATTTTCAATTGCACAGTCGAAATTTCTCTAACAACTACAAATATTGGAATTCCTTGAATCTTCCTTGCTTCCCTTCCTAATCAAGAAATGTGATTGTATTTTTGGAATAGTCTAGGACAACATGGTGTTTTTCTAACCAATCCATTCCAATTAGACAATCATACGAACCTAATGGTATGATGTTAACATCTACCTTTGTGTTGAGTTTATTCATGTCTATTGGGAAATATTTAACCAACTCATTGATCTTTCTCTTAGCCCTTTTGGTTAATTAAACTAACCAGTATTTCTTATGCTTACTCCTTTGAAAATGAAATATTTCAACAATATTAGAGTTTATGTAACTATGTCTAGTTCCAAAATCAATTAAACTTTCTATGGGCTAGTTATAAATCTTACCTACCACTTCAATCATGGGGGATTGATATTATGCTTGTTTGTTATCCAAGGCTGCATAAATACTTGGCATGTTTCCTCCCATGCATTCCATTGTTTCAACCTCCTGAATGTTGTGGAAAATCATCGTTTTTTCTCATTTGTGAGGGAAGTCCCTATATAAGTGATTTCCCTCACATCCCCAAAATTGTACAGGTTGTTTCCTTATCCTTTTCCCAAATGAGTATGCATCCCTTTGCTCATTTTGGCTTGACTGACCTTTCTATTTTTATTGGTTGTTTTTCTTGAAAAGGGTGCTTAAAATCGTTTTTCCTTTGATTTGTTTTCCCTTTCATCTTGTCATTCCAATATTTTTTGAAAAATGGCATTCCTATGCTCTTCTCATAAAGATGTTTGGCTTTATTTATGAATTCCTCCAAGGTATTTGGGTTATCATATTGTATCTTCTCACTATAGAAAGAGGGTAACACACTTATAAACCTTTGTAGCTTGAACTTCTCATATTTTATGAAGTTAACATACTTCCCAACTTGAGTTCAAAGAACGCTTTCATATTCCTTTCAAAATAATGCTCATAAAAATATTTCTCTTGGAAATATCCTTTGAACTGCCTCCATGATATCCTCTTCTCATCAAGTTTCTTGGCTTTCTTAATTTGATCCCACCACATGGTTTCCTTTTGTTTGCAAGTGGTAGGTGGAAATTATAGATTCTACCCTTGAGGGGTAATCATGTAGCTAGAAATATTTCTTCATTTCCAACACCCAAGCCTCAACCTCTTCCCCATTCCTTTGCTCACCATTGAAATTTGGTGGCTTGATATTCCTGAGTTCACCTTGCAAGATGTTTTTCATAGGACTTATTCTCTGTAACATTCCCAGTCTCTCAGCTGGGCCACACCACACAAATCTGATTTTTTATTGCTCTGAAATCACAATGTAACGTACCGAATTACTACTGAGCCACTCTAATCCAAAAATATAGTACGCAAATTCTACTCTTAAAAATTGATCTGTGTAAAAATAATTTAAGTGATGTGCATGTCACCAAGCTAGGTTGTGCCACACAACTTTAATTTTTTAACACAACCTATAATAGTGGAAGTAACACAATACAATTTCATGCACAAGCATGTTGAGAACCCAAACATTACTATGCATGTAAATCACTATGAGCATGCGATCACTTCTATGCATGCAACCATTATGGAACACACACAAATTTTGTTCTCCTTGTGCACACAAAATTATTCCATGTGTGCATAATGAATCCAGACTCATGTGTGCACAGGGCATTGCCCTATGTGTAAGGCCATTCTAACCACTCCCCGAAGAAACATGACCATTATTATCAGGTTAAATTAGCAATAATAATTAATAACAACTGTCATACACAACATGTAAGACTACAATATTGAATATAAACACCACACTTACATGTGCGAGTAGAATTATACATAATAACAAAAATTACTCATATGCAACATCACACAAGAATTAAACCCATATCAAAAATAGATAATTAAGCACACAAAGAACACTTATGTTTTATGAAAGTTACCAACTGCGCGTAGAACTTAGATGTTCCTCCCAACCATAGACTTTTTTTCTCATAAAATTTCAGTAACAAGTCACCCTTGGGCTAGATATTAAACTCCACTAGGGAAAAAGGTTTCCTAATGCCATGACAAGGTGATCTAGAATTGGATCTAGGAGCCAAGATGGGGTCTAGAAGGCCTAAAAATAAAAGTGCTCATAATATCTTCAAAATGGATGTGTGTATAGGCCTCGATGTTATGAAACCAAAATAACTTGAATGGGCTCAAATGAACATTATATGACCAAAATATCACGATCTGCTCATTTTTCCAAACATGCAAAATTTGATGACTGTATAGTCCATACAGTGCCACATGGCAGCTGACTGAACAGTTCATACGACCGTACAACTGACATGATAGCGCTGATGTGGATAGGTATAGGTGGACCAATAAGGGTGTGAAATGTGGCACCATTGCAAGGGTAACACATGGCACGTCCATATGACTAATGTGACAGGTCTATATGACATGTGGCAAGGGGTTGACGTGGCAGGTACAATTGGTTGCTAATTGGGAAGACACGCAGGTAGAAAAGTGGATGAATCAGTGATTAACACATGGTGTATATCTAGTGAATAGCATGGTGCCACGTTGCCTAGTCATGGGCTTCCACATGGAACCCATTCATTGGACAATTGGTTGCAAAAGTTTTGGGTTCTACAGGATTCGACCCCGTGACCTTTGGTCCGGGGTGTAGAGACTTGGCAGGGCCGGGATAGCCAGCTCGCCCGCATATGTTCCTTGTAATGTATGATGTAAAACTTATATTTAATTTTGATTACAATGTAATTCAGATGGAGGTAGGGGCTAGGGCCTAGCCCCAGCCCTGGCTCAAAACCTTAAATACAACCACTCACATATGAGCCTACTATTGATACTGAGAGGGGGGTGAATCAATATCAAGTACAATTTAAAAAAAAATCAACTTATACTTATACCATTCAATTATATCCAATGATAAATGAACAATAGTATAAGAGTTACACCAATACACCACAATACACCATGCACAATATATGAGAAATAATCAATAGTTATTGTTCAAGGGAAGTAATGACTTCCAAAGGTAGCTATA
>SNQJ01S0008568.1:52744-89871 GCA_010110895.2 Picea sitchensis | reverse complement strand
TTTTCAACTTATACTTAAACCATTCAATTATATCCAATGAGAAATGAACAATAGTATAATATTTACACCAATACACCACAATACACCATGCACAATATATGAGAAATAATCAATAGTTATTGTTCCAGGGAAGTAATGACTTCGAAAGGTAGCTACAGCTTCCAAATGTAAAGGGAGGGATAAACCTCCAAGAGGAAGATACAATCCTACAATATCAAGAGAGAGTTGGACTCTCCATCCTTTCCCTTTCCTTCCACCCAAGAATATATGAGAGATAATAAAACATTACATTAAATCATCACCATCAACCAATCATCACATAGAACCTGATAATGCTTCCTGAGACTTCCTCAATTTCTGCAATTATTCAATTCTTGGAGTACTATGATCCTATAGATAAAATTACTCAATGTATTATCTGAAACTCCTCCAAGTTTCACTCCTTGAATCCTCCTCAAAAAGAAGTTATAAAAAGAATGGTAGACTTTATTCAATTCTGGTCTATTCAGGAGAGTGAACTTGCACATAATTCCCCGCACTCAATATTTAACATACAATTTTGAAACTTGCACACAAGAAACTAAAGTCCATACTATTTCCAATGAAATTTGTCCCACATCATTTGGATTCTCGATGAATACGTTATGACTGTTTTACCCGGAACACTTGTTTATTGACTAGCTTCAGGACTGGTCACAAACCCTATCTTCCATAGAGTGTATCTCCATAATTATAGCGACTCAAGATCTGAATTTTTTACCACATGTACCTTGATATGTCTTCTCAATACCATAGCAATTTCACCATCTGAATCATTCTAGAAAAAACGTTATAGAAAAAATGGTAAGATGACCTGAAAATAACATACCTTAGAATACATCACCAAAAGACTTCATCCTCCCTTGAAATCCGACCTTCTTTACTTATTATTTCCTATGAAATTAAATTTGCATCAAATGAATGTATAATGATGTGTATTTATACCATTTATGTCACTTCCTTTTAAAATTAGGGCCGACCTGACACTTTCTTATTTTTTAATTCTTTTCTTTAATTATCTTCAGGGCCTACATGTACTTCCTTATTCAATTCACTTTGTCATATTCAAAAATTCATTTCTGCTAAACCATGAGGATCCACGTGACATGCCACATACCACCAGAAATAACATGATGTATACTATCCATCCATGGGTGTTGTATATGCATGTGCATTGTCCTTCATGTCCAAATACCTTCATCAATCTTGCGGACCAAAACCCATGACTAGGGTTGACATCAATGATAACAACCAATCTTCCAAAACCTGCTCTGTTATCCAGATGGAGTGTGGATATGGAATATGCACCAGCCCATGGTTCAACGCTATTGCATGTGGTTTCTTCATGCGACTAGATCTTCCATTATGTTGGCGTGATTTGTTACATGTTTTAAGCCCAGACTGTTAGGTCTTGATTCCTCCCATGGTGCAGACTGTATCATATGCCCAGGTGTTAAATGTTTAGCACGGATGTATGGGTGGTGCCTGGTCAGTTGGGCTAGCTCGCCAACCAAGGGCGTGACCTGGAGTTGGAGAATTTGGGGCTTACCACTGTATTAGCGCATGGATGCAATAGAACCAGGCCACATGGCCTTAGATGCGACTGAGAGTTAAGGGATAAGCGGCCAACGTATTGCACAGGGCCACATGGAGTGGCCCAAATGACTATGAGTGCATATTTTAGGGGATGAACCATTTATTTTCCTGTAAAGTGGGTTTTAAAACTATATGATATGTTTTTAAATGGATTTTTAGCCAAATCGTGGAGGTTTAATCCATTTTTGGAGGATCTTGGGCCCCTTTTGAGGCTATACCTTGGGGAGAAGTCGGGAGATGGTTACCAACTTTAGGCCTATATAAACTAGAGGATTTTGAAGCCATGGAGGAGATTCAAAATAGGAAAATGTTGTTGAATTGTTGAGGAAAATCCATTTTTATGAAGGAAGAGATTAAGGAGCACACCTTTGCGAGCCATTCCTGGGAGCTTCATTGATCCGTTTTCAGTGTCGTTAGTTTTGATGGGTTCTTGAGATATTGTAGAACACAAACAACTCATTGTTGTAATCCAATTTAACTTTCATGATTTACATTTAAAGCTTCGAATATAAATAAGAAAGCCTCAACCACTGAGACAAAGGCTTGGAGACGTAGGCAAGATTGTCGAACTCGGTTATCACTTTGGTATTTTATGGTTTGTTTTTCTTCTTGCTTATGTTCAGATATGTATATTATCTTATGGATGCTATGTTTCCTCTTTCATTAATTTCCTGAATAGTAAAATAACTCATGCAAAATAACTCAACCATTGTCGTTTAAAATATCAATTTGTATCAAGTGGTATCAGAGCTAGTTGACGGTTGGATTTTTGTGTTTGCATGTTTACCAGGGAAAATATCACCTTATTTGAGAAAATGGAATCTAAAGAGGTAATTTATGAAGATGAGAAGGATATGTGAAAAAATATCTTTTCCATGTTAGATATGGTGAAAGTGTTGTATGAAGATTACTTGGAATGAAAGAGACCGCTTCAAGAGAAAACTTCAAAGAACAGCAAAAGAGAAGAAGAATTGAAGGAATTGCCTTCTACACCGAATTCAGAAAATATATCTGAGGTATGCAATGGAAGTCATTCATCAATTTCGCATTGTTCCCTTCAAGATGGTTCTTTTGGTGCATTTGAAAAACATACCAGAGGTATAGGTTTGAGATCGCTAACCAAGATGAGATATGAAGGAAAGGGCCTTGGAAATAAGGGCCAAGGAATCGTTAATCCCATAGAGGTTGTGAAAATACCTCACTATTTAGGATTGGGATATGGCAAAGTGGAGATTGGAACATTCTCCAAAACATCAGAAGCAATTGATGCTTCAAATGATCAGCCTAAGTCATTGCATGATCGATTCATGAAAGGTGATGGTGTATCACTCCTTGATGGTGATAGTGAATGAAAGTCATATCCAAAACAAAGTGAAGATCAACAAGGAAGGTATAATGGCCATGGTTTTTCTGAATCTCATTTTGATTATAAAAAAAATAATCATGTAATCTGAAACTTGTGGAATATGTATCCTTGTACTGTTTGTCATTCACCTAAGCATTGTGTGGAAAATTTTTGGAAGATAAAATCTTTGTACATGAAGTTTATGTTGACCAGGAAGGAGACACGACATAAAGACTCAACTCCACAATGGAATAAAGAGAAGGGAAAACAAGTCTGGATGTCAAAAAATCACTGCACTTATTGCAATAGGGGTGGACATCAAAAGGATAATTGTTGGAAGCTTAATCCGGAGCTTTGTCCAAAGAAAGACAAAAGGATTGCACATGTACTCACCAAGGAAGAGGAATTTCCAACGAAGCAAGAGGAAAACCATGAAGGAAAGAAAACAGTCACTTGGCTATGCCATAAGTGGATGTTATTTTGCTTCCATTAATGTAATGACACATGTTGAAATGATGACCTATTATAACATCATTTTTGTACAACATAGTGTTTTGTTTTTATCCTTATGAGTATGTAAACTATAATTTTATTTTTTTAACCTTTTGGAGGACCAAAAGGTTTTTATTGGGGAGGTGTGATCCAAAACTGGATCCAGGAGCCAAGATGGGGTCCAGAAGGCCTAAAAATCAAAGTGCTCAGAATATATTCAAAATGGATGTGTGCATAGGCCTCAACGTTACGAACCCAACACAACTTGAACAAGCTCAAATGAATGTCGTATGACCAAGATATCGTGATCTGTTCATTTTTCCAAACAAGAAAAATTTGATGATTGTACAGTCTGTATAGTTCGTACAGTGCCATGTGGCAGCTGACTGAACATGTCATACCACTGTACAACTAACATGGAAGGGTGAATTAGAGTTGACGTGGAAAGGTACAGTTGGACCAATCAGAGTGTGACATGTGGCACCACTAACATGTATCATGATAGAACTGTTGAGTACTCTCCCCCAAAATGATATCCTTAAAATATGTATCATGATAGAACTGTTGAGTACTCATAACTATCATCAACCATGGCATAATTACATTGTTGATCTTCTTCTTGCTGAAAAGTAGAACTAGATGATATTCCATTAGTCAACAAGCCTTCACAAACTTTAAAATCTTCCTCATCATCACTATATTTGTCAAATATGGAAACATCAGGATAAAATCCTAATGGCAAAGATGAATATTTCTGCATATAATCAGCAACAATATGATTTTGAAACATATTTGAAACATCAACTCCTTCTTCCTCATCATAATCATCCTTCTCATCTAGATTTGAATCAACAGATTCATAAGAAGAAAGATCTAAAACATCCTCAGCTATGCAATCATCGATATTACTATCAATTATATCTTGAAGATATTCTTCTTGGGAATTAACAATAGAAATAATTTTATCCTCATCTGTATCTTCATTAATATATTCACTTTCATCCTCACTACTAGAAGAAACAACATGTTGAATATATGAATGAAACTCCTCACACCAATTCTCAAATAATTACTCATTTGAAAAGTACTTTTTGCAATACTCATTGAATACTTTATGGAAATCCTTCAAGGATAAAATGATGGAAGGAAGTAAAGCGAAATACCACTTACGTGCATCACCCTCCAATGAATAGAAAAACATCTTCATGAGCACATCTTCATCATGTATATTTAACTGAGCCATGCATTGATGAAATTTGATGAGGTGATCTAAAGGATTATCCTCTTTCCTTTCTCTGAACTGAGGAAGGAAATCTCCCTAAATATCCATAAGAGGTACTGGATGTGGGAAACCAAGGACTGTATAAAAGTTAAGAGGTGAAAACCTCCTAGCCAAAAGAGCAACAAATTCCTTTGACATTTGAATATTGTGGAGTCGCCACTCAACTCATCCTTCATGGAGTCGCCAGATAGAATATTACAACAAATATGATGCCCAAACTTTGTCTATCATCAAAATATAGAACTATGTCGTCTCCCAAGGAAGCTTTCTTCACACTCCTCTCCCCGACACCAACGCCAATTTGTTATCACTCTAGGAGTATCTTCAGGTTGTAGATCAAGAGAGCCTGGTAACTTAATCAGAATGCTCAATAATGTATTGAAAATTATATCAAAGATGAATAATTCACACACTCATTTCCTCACTCAAATATAATTTGAATATATTTAGACAAGATAAGGCCTTCAAGAGATATTAATTAGAGGGTTTGCAAAATATAGGCGTATGGAGAATGCTAACTATGCCAACATCATCACATATATTGAAAACACATGTGAAAGGTTGAAAACAACCAGCAGAAGCTTTGTGATATTAGTTTACTAATGCAGAGATAAGATAACAATCATCAATCATTAAGTAAACTAGGAAATGAACATGAAATTCAACTCACATGTACAAAAAAAATGAAGAAGAATAGAAGTCTGAACAATATCATTGAAAGAAGCTTTTCATTCCAAAATATATATCAAGGTTTTTACAATATAGAGTGTCTAAAAGTCTTCAATATCCAACCCCCTTAGATCCTCCATTTGGTCCTCTTTATATAGAGATTACATGCTCATATAGATCCAAAATAGATGGATCTCATAAAATTTTCACCTATCTTTAGTTTTTTGAATATATCCAAATCAAATCCGAATTTGTGAGGTGGCTAGCAAAAACAGAGTATACAATTTTTGGAAATATTCCTCTCAAAGATTCACCCGTATCTTCCAAATCCTAACAATTGTTGGAAAACTGAGATTTTTTTGAAGAGGATCTCGTGCTTGTGAAAAACATATCTCACTTTCCAAAAGTACATTTCCATCTCATCGGAATATATCTCCAAAAAATATGACTAAAACAAGAAAACACAGATTTCCAAAATCTAGTCATATTCCTACAATCTAGGATTTGATCCCTAGAATGCTTCCATTGAGGAAATGAAGTGCCACCTGCATGATTTTATGGGGTATGATCTTATATGTGGTCACATTGACCCAAAAATCCTCTTTCCAAGTAGAATTTTGATGAATCTCATTTATGTTGAAAGTTTGAAGAGTTGGTAGCGCAATACACAAGAAAAACACAGTTTGCGCTACAAACTCCCATAGGTGACTGTTTTGACCTTTATGCATGAAGAAATGAATTTTAAAGTGAATTGAAAGATGGAAGTGGTCTCTGAACAACATATGAAATAATAAAACATTCAAATACCCTGAAGAAAGTTGAATCTTACGATCAAACCTCACTTATACCTCCTTTGTAAGAAATAAGAGTTTTCCATTTCAAATGCAACTCAAGTGCATTGGAAAAGAACACAACCTTTTTGAAAACTGATACATGGATGTATGGTGTTTTAGGACCTTGAGGAAAATATTTTTCAACACCTCTAACATATCCATACTCATCGTTGACTTGTTGACCAATCAAAACTTGTTGTAACAAAACATAATATGCATGGTATGTAGATTACTGGGAATTAATGGCTTGCTAGGATCCTCATATGCCAATACACATTTCTGTAAAGAGTCTGAACCTGTACGTTCATAAGGAAACTCCAAATAAATTCTTTGTATACTTTTGGAACCAAAATTATCACTTGTGATGAGGAAGGAAGCAAAAATGTTTTTTTAGAAATCCGAGAGAAACATTCTAGCTAGTAAAAAGATCATGATATAATAGGTACATCATTAATCCATGTAAGTTGATAATTTGATTTAAAAATGTATGTAAGCTCATGAACATAAAATTATACCATCAATAATTACCCAAAAATATTCATAATAAATCATTTTTGACCAAAAATCGTCCATGTGGAAAACATAAGAGTTTGTAGCGCAGATAGTGTTAAAAAGACAGTTTGCACTACAAACTTGTGAGGTGAGGAAACACGATCTAGACAAGGTATCATAATGATTAAATATGACAAATGAGGGGAATAATGAGTCTTCTTGGATGTAGGACCCACTCCTAGGTGTAAGATAACTCAAACTGAGACACTTTTCAATATGAGAATATTGGTTTAGTGAACCTTGAAGACTACTAGTCATCGTTCCAATACAACTGATATGACCAAACTTTGGTGAAAAAATTTATTTGAGAGGGTAACATTCTAGGATCTAACACATTGGACAGTTGGTTGCAAAAGTTTTGCGTTCTATGGGATTCGACCCTATGACCTCCTATCTGGGGCATAGCGATTTGGCAGCGTCGAGCTAGCCATCCCTCCCTCATATGCTCCTTGTAATGTATGATGTAAAACTTATATTTAAGTTTGATTACACTGTAATTGGTACAGAGATAGGGGTTGGGGCCTAGCCCCAACCTTGGCGCAAAACCTTGCATACGACCACTCACATATGACCCTGCTATGTTATCCAGATGGCACACAGATATGGCATATGCCTTAGCCCATGATTCGACGCTATTGCATGTGGCTATTGCATGTGGTTATTGCATGTGGCTTTTGCATGCGACCAAACCTTCCACTATGTTGGAGGTATTTTTTATATGTGTTAAGCCCAGACTTTTAGCTCCCGGTTCCTTCGATGGCATAGATGGTATCATATGCCCAGGTGTTAAATGGTTAGCGCAGATGTATGGGTGGTGCCCGATTGTCCGGGCTAGCCCACCGACCAAGGGTGTGACCTGGAGTTGGAAACTTTGGGGCTTACCACTTCATTAGCACGTGGATGCAACAAAACCAGGTCACATGGCCTTAGATGTGACCGAGATCTAAGGGATAAGGGGCCAACGCATGGCACATGGCCACATGGAGGCTCCCAAATGACCAGGAGCCCATATTTTAGGGGTTTCACCCTTTATTTTCCCATAAAGTGGGTTTTAAAACCATATGATATGCTTTTAAATGGAGTTTTAGCCAGATTGTGGAGATTTAATCCATTTTTGGAGGATCTTGGGCCCTTTTTGAGGCCATATCTTAGGGAGAAGTTGGGAGATGGTTACCAACTTTAGGCCTATACAAAATAGAGTCTTTTGAATCCATGGAGGATATTTATACATGAAAATGTTGTTGAATTTTTTAGGCAAAGCCATTTTTATGCAAGGAAGCGAGTGAGGAGCACACCTTTGCGGGCCATTTCTGGGAGATTCGCTCATCCGTTTTTAGTGTCGTCAGTTTTGATAAGTTCTTGAGATCTGGTAGAACACAACCAACTCATTGTTGTAATCCATTGGAACTTTCATTATGTACATTCAAAGCTTCAAAAAAAAAAAAAAATCCTCACCCATTGAGACAAAGGCTCGGAGATGTAGGGGAGATTGCCAAACTTCGTTATCACTTTGGTGTTTTATGGTTTGATGTTATTCTTTCTTATGTTCATATATGTATATTATCTTATGGCTGCTATGTTTCCTCTTTCATTCTTCCTCTTTCATTAATTTCCTAAATGGTAAAATAACTCATGCAAAATAACTCAACCATTGTTGTTTAAAAGATCCATTCGGATCATAAGGTCCGATAATCAACATAATTTCTCAATCCAAGATACCCAAATGATCCAACTAGTCTACAGTCCCTCATTCCCCACATTCCTGCCCCACCCCATAAAGTGTGCCCCTTCTCTTCTCAACAATCCTTTGGCTTCCCCACTTCCCTTCTAGAGATTCAACAATAGGTCGAACATGAAGTCCCAGAGCACTGCAACTAATGACCAATGCACTAGAGAAAAATTCCCAGTAAAACTATCACCTAGAGAGAATGCTCATGATCCTAACAATCCACCTCTTCGACAGTAAAACTCTCACTTGGAGAGAACGCCCATGGACTTGACAACCTGCCTCTTCGACAACAACTGGTTTTTCCCAAGCACATGGTTTACAATGGAAATCAGTTCACTCTCTTTCCCAAAGAAGTGTCATTCCGAAAACATTAAGAAAATGAATGAATTCCCCTCTAAATACACTAAGGCCAACAATATATATTGCATTCCTTAAACTAGACATTTTTCCCCTTTATAGATATATTTATCCACTTGGTTATTTGTTCCCATCCCTCGGGAACTTAGGATAAATAATTGTGCATAAATTACACTTTACAGAAATATTAATAAAATATTCCCTTGGACTTAAGCCCCCTTTGCTTTGCCCCCAGTTTTCTCCTTTTAGGTGGATTTTATCCCCCCATCTCATTTCATTTGATTTATCTACGTACAACAATGTGATATTATTAATAACTCAAGTGTGATTACATTTTAAACAGATAGACACATGCCCTAATTGCATGCCGGCTCACCAGCCCAATAACCACATAAGATCTTCAACCTCAAATACATATACATCCATATATATGATGCACACTTAAAGGCAATCCCCCTGAATTTACTCAAGTGCACGCAACACAGTGAAATGTGTGCATCCTTCCTTTGATGTGCAAACCATGCGCACTTACCCAAGTGCATGCAACACTATGGAATGTGTGCACCCTTTCCTTGATAACAATCCTCACACAATACTGAGGTGCATGCAAAACCAAAACTTGGTGCCAATGGCTTACCATAATGTATGTACAATTACATTTACAATTGGTATCAACGTCTCACCAGCCTACATGTACAATTACAAATGGGGTTCAAATTAGGGACATCACATTCCCCTCCTCCTTATTTATGCATTGTTCTTAGTGTATTATATACACATGTACATATAAAATTTCAAAGCATTCAAATAGATGTGGTTACT
This sequence comes from Picea sitchensis, assembly GCA_010110895.2. Classification (NCBI taxonomy): domain Eukaryota; kingdom Viridiplantae; phylum Streptophyta; class Pinopsida; order Pinales; family Pinaceae; genus Picea; species Picea sitchensis. Next base: position 80,155 of record SNQJ01S0008568.1, on the reverse strand, counting down.
CGACTTGAATAAAATCCTCGTGCTCCCAAGTTGCATCCTTAGGAATACACCAGGTCCATTGAACCTTTACTAGATCCATGGCTCAATTCCGGAGTTGTTTGATTTTCCAGTCCAATATACAAATTGGTGACACTCAAAAATCACCTTCTAGCTCCACTTGAATATCACTCCAATCAATAAGATGATTAACATCATGTACATACCTTTTAAGAAATGATACATGGAAAAAATTATGAACCCACAAGAATGCATACAATGTAAGTATATATGCGACATGACCAATCCTCTCTAAGATTTGAAATGGTCCACAGTAGTGCACTACCAACTTAGAAAAATTTCCCAACTTCAAGGAACTGCGACTGGATTTTACCTTAAAAAAACATGGTCACCCACTTTGAATTATCTATGGGTTCTTCCTTTATTTGTCTATCCATTGATTTTCCCTGTTTGTCTATCCATGTGACTCAGGGTGATATGTTGTGATAAAGTTCAAATTTTTCACAAATCCTTTGAATATCCCTTTCCAAAAGTTCGATGTGAACTTGGTATCTTTGTCAGACACAATTTTCTTAGGTACACCATGCAACTTAACAATTTCTCACATGTATATTTCAGCAATGTTGGTTTCCTTGAGCATTGACTTCACTGGAATAAAATGGGCAACTTTAGTAATCTTCTCCACCACTACCATAATAAAATCATGTTGCTTAGAAGTCCAAGAAATTTTTGTAATGGAATCCATGGTTACAACTTCTCACTTCCACTCAGAGATGGGAAAAGGTTGTAGCAAACCAGTTGGATGTATGTGCTCAACCTTGACCTTTTGATGTTCAAGGTATCTAGCAATAAAATCAACAACCTACTTTTTCATGTTTGGACAATAGTATTGTTTTTTTACCGATACTAATGTCTTCTGGTATCTTGGATGTCTTGCATAAGGAACTTTATGCATCTTTGAAAATAAAATATTTTTCAACAACTGAACATTTGGCACATAAAATATGCACCTATAAAATATGCACCTATACATAAAATATGCACCTATAAAATATGTCACTTTGGTGGTTGACATTACGCCCTAGTAAGTGGGTCACCCTTAGGGATAGGCTTGTTGCTGGGAGGTTCTCTTGACAAGTCATCATTCCATTCCCAACCATACTTATCACTTTCCATACTCTATCCCCTCATCTCCTTACCTTTTGGGATTTTCATGTATACTGACCCAAGAAGGGGTTGTCCCTCATTTCATGGGAAGAAGAGGTTGAAGGGACAGAAGGGAGATAGATCGAAAAAGATAAAATCCTAAGTATGAGCCTTCCATATTCTCTCCCAAATAGGTCTTGAGAGTAATGAAAATATTCTCCTAAAAAATCAAAGACCTGCAAAATAAAACACATAACATAAATGACCCATTTGATTGAGGGATTTACACAAAGTTATTTACAAGCTAGACTATACCCCCATGGCACTATGTGTACTTCTCCTTTCAAGCGACACTTCGATACTCCCCCCCAATATAATTGATTCACGTTAGGGAGTACCCAATGTTTGAACCTTAATTAATTAATGGCAATGAATGGGATTGGAAAAAGGATGCATTTAAAATGAAGGTGCAACACACCCTCTACAAAGGCACCTATAAGTGAGACACTACAACCCCTTGTATGTCACGAACCCCATTCCTAAAAAAATTCCCCTCATCCATGAAACCTCATTCACATTACATAGAAGGAGGTCCCCTCGGGAAACACCCATAAAATTAAGGTATGATTCATCCAATAGGTCATTTTGTCATCCCTCCCATACCTAAACTTGACAAATTGCATAGGGTCTTTGAGCATTGGTTTATTTTGATGAGGTGGTTTTGTATGTACTTTCCTATATGGATCTTTTATTTATTAGATCTACTCATCATGATGCTTTTACTTGATATCCTTGGAGGGCGTACCCATTTGTCTTTGCAGGACCCATCTGGTAGACAGTTTTGGAGGAACAAACCTAGCTTGGGCTTCCATGGGGATTGAATCCCACAGGTTGGATACCAAGGACCACATGCTAAATGAATAATACTAGCCTTTGGAGGACTAGAAGATAGGTTGGATGACCTCACCTTTCCCTCACAAGTCAAATAACTTTCATTGGAGGCCTAAAACGCCACCTTAAGGGGCTTGAGGTCATGCTTGAGGGGATTTTGAGTGGTGATGAGGAAACATGGCACATTTTGGAGGAAGGATACTTTGGACCATGAGGAAAATGAAAGGATTGAGAACATATGGCCTTTGGAGGCCTAGAACACCCATCTCCAAGCCCAACAACTTAGAAAAAGTGCCAAAAGTTTCCCTAAAGGAGGGTGACGTCATGTTTTATGGTTTATTTCATATGCAAAAGTATGAATTAAATAATATTATCTTTTTAAATGGGTAATATAAGGGTTGTTGATCTCTTGTATTATGTTTTAACCTAAGTTTTGTGGACAAACATACTTGAGAACATTTTGTATAAATAGAGATGAACTCTATTTCATTTGGATAATAGCTCTCCCTTGTGGAGAAGGATACTTGGCTTAAATTTTCGATATAATTGATGATTCTTGGTTTTTATATCTTGTGAAAATTATTTTTGGTGTTATCTATTGGTGATTGGATGACCTAAGGTGGTGCACACCGCTTGGAGGCTTGCTTTCTTTCTATTGGATGGTAATTTTCTTGGTGAACTAGGGTCCGATCTCTCTCTTTCTTGGAATTGGTAAGGAAAAATATGCATTTGTTAGATATTTATTTCTCTTTATTGTTTATTATTGGTTGAAACACTAGGAGTATGTTGGATACACCCTCCACTAAGCTTCATTTAATTTTCTTAGTTTACAAGTCATTTTTCAAGGGTTGCTAGGAGGAATACGAGTGTGTATGCGCTCCTATATTTTACCCTAGGGAGTAAGAGTATTTACACCCCTATGGATATTGTTGATCCAAATTGTATTTAAAGAATCCATTCACCCAAATATTAAAGGCACTGGTCTGATTTTTTTAGTGGAGATATAAAATACTTTCCTCGGTAAACGTGAAAAGTCTTTCTTTTGAGATGGTATAATTTGGATTCAATTCTTTGATTTAATGATTAGTTGAGCCACTAGGGAGTCTCAATTTGCTATATATTTCTTGATTATATTATAAAATTTCATCTACATCCATTAGGGCTATAGAAACCCTAATACATTTTCATTAATAACTCACTACTCAACTGTTGAAAGTTGCTAAGAGTTTGCCACATTAATTCACTAAGGCCAACACACTTTTTGTGTGGATTGTTTGAAAGTTTTGACGGTTGATTTATCTACTATAATAAATTGTTTGTTACAACCATAAGGGAGATAATTATTTCTACAAAACGTATTTACAACAACCTTACATTGTTGCTAAAGTTTTATGCTATCTTATTGAGCTAAACTAGTCATTTGCTAGCTTGTCTCTTATACTTTTTTACTAAGCTTTGAGCAACTTTATTTTTCCGCTATCATTATATTTTTTATTTTGATATACATCATTGCTTACTACTGCAAATAGGGACAACAATATTAAATTTCTTATCCACCTAACATTATACGCATACACATGGCTTGTTCTTGTGTCTCGGGAAGGTACATCACTCTCTATAGATACTCTTACCTCTTGGTAGCCTTTTTTCTACCACCAAGACTCTTTCCCAAGCCTTTCCATGTGTTAATGCTATAATTTGTTCCTAGATTGATTTAGGAACAAGCTTAACACACCTTAAATTAGAAATGATTAGGGTTGGGTTTTTAGGAAATTTAGTGGATCAAGAAGAAGAAAACAAGAAAGAGAAAAGACAATAAGATAATGTAGATCAATGATGGATCGTTGGGATATGGAGTTAAGAAAACACCCTGCTCATTAAATGCAATCAATCTACATATCAGATAAAGGGTTTATATAATAATGGATAGAAGAAGGGAAAAAATAATAAAAACCAGAACATACACAAGGCAAAGATCCTCTCTTCATAAATGAATTCAAGGTACTTGAATGTAAACAATGAATAATAGGAAAGACACATCAGATACTCAGATGATCAATAATCCATTAATCAAAGGAAACCATGATTCTCAAGGTATATTATTTATTCAAGTAAGAAGACAAATTAGAATGAAAACAAGAACACAATCTGATAACACACATATTATGAACCTTCAATAATAGAAATGATTACATCCAAAATGCCCCTCGGGATTACAATGATAACAACTAAAAACTTTCTCCTACAACTTTCTCACATCTCTTCTTGGATATTCCAAATTCTCTCTGAGACCTCTCGGGTCTAAGAGTCCCCCCCCCTTGCATCTAGTTTATATGGAATTTATAGACCTTACATGAAAACTACTAGATCCTGAAAGCATGGATCTAATATTCTCAAAATATAACTGAATATCTCCCCTTGGGGTCGAATTTGGACTTAGTTACATCAACAAGATACAAAAAATCTAAGAAAATCAATCTGATACCTAAAAACTAAGGTTTGGATTTCAAAGCATTAATTACATTCAAAGTAAACCAAATTGTTTTAGGATATTTAGCATAAATATCCTCCTTGAACATTTATACACCACCTTGACCTGACAACTCCCCTTGGCACGTGTGAGGACGAATTACACCTTGACTGTTCCATTTCATCTTCAACACTTTTACAACGAAATTATGAAAAATAGTGCTGAAAAAACACTCGATATCGCCTAAATCATGACACCTGTGTGAATCTCGAGGGAGGTTTTTGTATATGAGCTTGTGCTTGATAAAACCTATTTCATATTTTCAAAATACCTTTCCATCTCCTCATAATCATTGCCCAAAGAAGATGACTAAAACATGAAAATTCTTGTATTTACAAATCTGAAAAAATGAGCTATAAAGACCTGTTTGTATCTCCCACACCATGGCACTTGTATAAAATACGAGGGAGGATTTTGTATATTGGGATGTTCTTTAAAAAATACTCTTTTCATTTAAAAAAATTCCTCTTCATATCCTCATAATCTAAGTTTGAAATTGACTGCAAAAACAATCATTTCCAAAAAATCCCATGTTTTATGTTTTCTCCTTTTCAATACAAGATTATTCCAAAACTCTTCGTTGAAGATAAAAAATGGTTTTTAATGTGTATTTTAGGGTGTAGAATGGTTTCATAACCCAAAAATATGTCATTTACTTGAGAAACATGGCACTACCAGAACTTTCTGTAGCGCTATTTTTTGACCAGTTTTCATATCTGCAACCTTTTTCTCGCCTAGATCAAAGCCAAAACCTTTGTTAGATGAACCAAACACTTAAGTACCTGATATCAAAAAGGTTTCCTTCAACTTTCATTGATTGCATTTAAAATTTAGGATTTCATAGAAAATCAAACTGTCAAATCTGAATGTTTCCCTGGGAGACAGTTTTAGTTGCTTGGTATGGGAATGAGTTGTCATTCTCCTTGGCTCATCAATATCATATCTAAACACCAATTTTGAGCCCTTCTTGCTCTTTTTACTTTGTTTCCTCTATTTTACTGCAGTAACCCTTCCTTAGAAGTTGTTCTCTTAAAATACATGATTAACTCATTTTTTTACCATGTTCACATAACCTTGTCAAATCCTTTCAACTAATTTAGAGGATTTTCCATTGAAGCTATACAAATAATAAAAAACCCCATCATATATAGAGAGATTTATATACTTGGTCTAGTTTAAATTTCAAATACACTTGTTTCCTGGTGGATTTGGGCTCAAGAATGCTTGAGACATAAAGAGAGTTAACACCATGCTTAGTATATTGACCTATAGGGGATACACTTCCATCATACCACTTTTCATCTCATTTCCCCCTAGGGTCACCAGGATTCCCCCCTTGAGGTTATTATTTCATCTCTAAAGTGACAAGAATACATGTCTAAGGTGACAGTGGGTAGGTGTTCTCTTATTTGTTTCCATTTGGTGTTTTTTCCCCAACCTACAACTTGTGCGATAACATTTTTGCATTGTTGTCAGGGAGGATTTTGAATCCTCTTACGAACCCTAACAACACTTTGGAAAGATATCCCAAAGCCTTTGCCTAGAGACTCCACCTAAAGGATTTTCCCTTTCCACCTTTCATGAAATATTCTTGAATATCATCTGGCGATTCCATCTTCCCAAGAACGTAGTTTTCCCTCTCTTCTCTTTTTTATCCTTGACCTCATATGATGACTCCATTAAGGAACATTTTCGGTCAATGGAATCATGGCACCATGGAATGAACCCTCATCTAGAACTTGTCATTCCTCGAGAAGGGACCTTTTATAGATGGAAAAGGAAAGTGTTGCTGAGGAAATGATGAATCGTATAAAAGAATTACTTCAAAAATCTGTTAAAGAACTATCCCTTGAGGATGAAGAAATTCTTGAAGGATAGATATATGAATAAATAAAAGAAGAATATCTCAATGAAGATCCGGAGGAGAAATTTGACAAAGATGAATTATCTTCCCCTCCATTTTATTAATACATCCAGGCCTTTGTTCCTCCTATACATCAAGAAGAGAACATGATGAGTTGTAATCCTTTTGAAGATCTTGATGACACATTATTCCATGACTTTGGAAGTGAAGAAGTATTCGAGGATACCTTGGATGAAATATATATTTTTGAGAGGATACAAACAAAGCAATTTGTATTAAGCATTAATCCCTCTGTGATGAAGAGGCAATAGAGGGGCATGTACATAAAAAGAAAGAAGATTTCTGACGAATCACAACAAGTTGAGACATCATTATCTTCACTCCCACTTTATGAAGGTAAGGTTGTCCAACCTTTATTTTCTTATGTGCATGAATTTGAAGAAGCAATTAGTCTCAATGATGAATAAATTGAAGATCCAGTTGAAGTCACCCTAGGCTCTGTCTTTCCTGAACACGAAGACAGAGAGATGGTTATTTTTAGTCATATTGATGGATTTATGAAAGAACCCTTGGATTTGGTTGATTATCATGTATACATGTTCATATAAATTGGGATACATATATGGTATGTTTGTTGCACCATTGTTTATGGATACCCCATGTATGACATTTAGGATAGCTCCTAGGCATAGGGGGTTGAGGTGTCATCTTCAGAGTACTAGTCTTCATGCATGTATGATTAATATGTTTTGCATATTGATGATTGTATTATTACAAATTTGTTATGTCCATTCGAGGATGACCTGACGCAACATTTTTCAGGATGATTTTCGTCCATCCCTTGGGAGTTGTGATCTAGATTTGTTCTGTGAGGATTTTTAGCTGTCATGCTCAAACTTTGATAGACATGAGGTTGTGGCCATCCTGGGGCACTCCGAGGTCCACACTACCAAACAAAAGCACTTTTATATTTATAATTTTGGTGGGGATTTACATATAAAGAAACAATGTTTCCTAAGTCTGAGGGAGGATTTTTTCTCTAGACATGAGGTTATCCCTTACCTCTTATCTTCTTCTCCAGGGAGCCATGAAGTATTCTTCTGATATCTGATATCATCTCAGTCTTCAACAAGCAATGGATCCTTGTGCTTGAATGCAGATTATTTGTCTTCTATATACGATATTCCTCTTCAGAGATGGGTTGAGCTTGTGGCTATCGCTTCAGGGAGGATTCCTTGGATGATCAGAGTTGCGAATATTCTATCTAGCAGGATTTCCTCCCTCCCACCCATCTCCATGAGTTTCATTTCATTTCATGATTATATATCTATTTATTCTCATGATCATTACATGATTGACTTATCTTTGTTGTTTTACATAATTAAGAACATGGGGAGATACTTTGATGGGATGATTCACTGGTTGCACTGGTTGTATGACTTCACCTGAGATAACCTATCGCTTTATATTCAGGCCCCCGAGGCCCCATATAAGTAGGTAGGTCATATTTCTTTCCTTGCATTTGCATATTGATTGCTCATGTCAGTTTAGATGCATTTCATATTTCATTATCCTCTAATTGCATATTGATTTCATGTTTAGTTTAGAAATTTTTGAAAAAATGCTAAAATTTTATTTTCTAGATTAGTTTTCATTTTTATTTTGATATATATGGATGAAGGGTGATAGAACCACCCTAGATTTTATAGTGTTTTGTTTCAGTGTAGGCACAAGTCGACCAGGACATGTTGCGATTCTCATGAAATCTATGGTGAGCACATGTCCCCAAGTAGGAGACAAATGTTATCCCCATTTTGTGGGATAACTAAGGAGATGATGTCTTGAGGCCCTTAGTTTCCATACATGGAGTAGCGAGAGAGGGATTGACCAGCAGTGTCCACTTGCATAGATAGAGACCCACCTCACCACCACAGTTCCAGGTTCGTCACGATGATATCCACCACATCAGTTGGCCTCCGGACAACATTGGGTCTTGCTCCATGCAGTACAAGCTAGGTATTATGGTGAGTGTCATTTCAATATTTTAGGAATTTGAGTTTGTTATGTCTATTAATTCTTTTGATTATGTAGCGTTTTCTTGGAGATTATGCTCTTTTCCTTGTTTCACTTTGGTGGTTGACATTGCACCCTAGTAAGTGGGTCACCCTTAGAGATAGGGTTGCTACTGGGAGGTCCTCTTGACAAGTCATTGTTCCATTCCCGACCATACTTATCAATTTCCATACTCTATCCCCTCATCTCCGTACATTTTGGTATTTTTGGGTGTACTAACCAAAGAAGAGGTTGTCCTTCATTTCATGGGAAGAAGGGGTTGAAATACCAGAGGGGAGATAGCTAGAAAAAGATAAAATCCTAATTATGATCCTTCCATATTCTTGCCCAAATAAATCTTGTGATAAATGAAAAGATTCTCCTAAAAAATCAAAGACCTGCAAAAACAAACACATAACATAAATGCCCCACTTGATTGAGGGATTTACACAAAGTTTGTTACAAGCTAGACTATACCCCCATGGTACTATGTGTACTTCTCCTTTCAGGAGACACTTCGATACTACCCCCCAATCTAATCAATTCACCCTAGGGAGTACCCAATGTTTGGACCTTAATTAATTAATGGCAATGAATGGTCCTGGAAAAGAGATGCATTGAAAATGAAGGTGCAACACACCCTCTACAAAGGAACCCATAAGTGAGACACTACAACCCATTGTATATCAAAAAACCCATGCCCAAAAATAATACCCTCATCCATGACAACTCATCCACATGACTTAGAATGAGGTCCCCTCCGAAAACACCCCTAAACTTAAGGTATGATTAACCCAATAAGTCATTTTTCATCCCTCCCATACCTAAACATGACAAATTGCATAGGGTCTTTGAGAATTGGTTTATTTTGATGAGGTGGTTTTGGATGTACTTGCTTATATGGATATTTTATTGATTTTATTTACTCGTCATGATACTTTGACTTGATATCCTTGGAGGGCATACCCATGTGTCTTTGTATGACCCATATGGTGGACAGTTTTGGAGGAACAAGCCTATCTTAGGCTTTCATGGGGCTTGAATCCCATAAGATGGATATCAGGTCCCACATTATAGATGAATAATACTAGCCTTTGGAGGCCTAGAAGACACCTTGGATGACCTCACCATGCCCTCACAGTTCAAACGACTTGTTTTGGAGGCCAAAAACATCACCTTAAGGGGCTTGACGTCATGCTTGAGGGGGTTTTGAGTGCTGATGAGGACACGTGGCACATTTTGGAGGAAGGAGACTTTGGACCTTGAGGAAAAGGTAAGGGTTTAGGAAATGTATCCTTTGGAAGCCTAACACACCCATCTCCAAGCCCAATGGCTCAGCAAAATTGCCAAAAGTTTCCCTAAAGGAGGGTGACATAATGTTTTAGGGTTTCTTTCATGTGAAAAAGTATGAATTAAATAGTATTATATTTTAAAGGGGTAAGATAAGGGTTTTTGACCCCTTATATTATTTTTTACCCTATGTTTTGTGGAAAAACATACTTGAGAACATTTTGTATAAATAGAGATGAACTCTATTTCATTTGGATCATAGCTCTCCCTTGTGGAGAAGGATACTTGGCTGAAAGTCTTTCTATACTTGAGTATTCTTGGTGTTTATCTCCTATAAAAATCACTTTTGGTTTATCTATTGATTTTTGGATGAGATAAGGTGGTGTGCACCTGTTGGAGGCTTTCTTTCTTGCTATTGGATGGTAATTTGCTTAGTAAACAAGGGTTTGATATCTCTCTCTCTCTCTCTTGTTTGGAATTGGTAAGGAAAAATATGCATTTGTTATATATTTCTTAGTCTTTCTTGTTTATTGTTGGTTTAAACCCTAGGATGATTATTTTGGATACACCCTCCACTAAGCTTCATTTAATTTTCCAAATTTACAAGTCATTTTGCAAGGGTTGTTAGGAGGAATATGAGTGTGTATACCGTCCTAGATTTTACCCTAGTTTGATTAGCATACCCTAGAGAGTTAGAGTATTTACATCCCTAGGGATCTTGTTGATGCAACTTGTGTTTAAATACTCCATTCACCCAAATATTAAAGGCACTATTCCAATTTTTGCATTGGATATATAAAATACTTGCCTCGGTAAATGTGAAAAGTCTTTCTTTTGAGATGGTCTAATTTGGATTCAATTATTTTCTTTATATGTTTGGTTGAGCCACTAAGGAATCTCAATTTTCAAAGTATTTCTTGCTTCTAGTATAAAAGTTCAACTGCATCCATTAGGGATGCATAAACCCTAATAAATTTTCATTAATAACTCACTACTCAACTGTTGAAAGTTGCTAAAAGTTTTCCACATTAATTCACTAAGGCTAGCACACTTTTTGGGTGGATTTCTTGAAAGTTTTTATGGTTGATTTATTTTTTGTAACAAATTGTTTTTTACAGCCATTAGGCTGATAATTACTTATGCAAAACTTGTTTACAACATCCTTACATTGTTGGTAAAGTTTTATGCTATCTTATTGAGATAAACTAGTCATTTGCTAGCTTGTCTCTTATACCTTTTTATTAAGCTTTGAGCAACTTTAATTTTCAGCTGTCATTATATTTTTGTTCCTGATATTCATCATTTCTTACTTATGCAATTAGGGACATAAATATTAAATTTCTTTTCCACCTAACATTATACGCATATACTTGGCTTGTTCTTGTGTCTCGGGAAGGTACATCACTCTTTACAGATACTCTTACCTCCTGGAAACCTTTTGTATAGCACCAATAATATTTCCCAAGCCTTTTCGTGCTTGGTATATTGACCTATAGGGGATACACTTCCGTCATACCACTTTCAGTCTCATTTACCCCTAGGGTCATCTGGATTCCCCCCTTGAGGCGATTCTTTCATCTCTAAAGTGAAGGGAATACCTGCCTAAGGTGACAGTGGGTAGGGTTTCTCTTAGTTTTCACCATTTGGTGGTTGGGTCAATATTTTCCAACCTACAACTTGTGTTATAACATCTTATTATTTAAGTATCACTTGGTGATATCCAAATATGAGATCAATATTTAAAAATATATGTGCACCCCTAAGCTAGTCAAAGAGGTCATCTATCCTTGGCAAATGATACTTGTTCTTTAATTTTACTTTGTTCAACTTCCTGAAGTAAATACAAAGTATCAGTGTACCATCCTTCTTCTTCACAAATAATATTGGAGCACCACAAGGTGACAGACTTGGGAACATATACCCCTTCTTCAGAAGCTCTTCAAGTTGCATTTGCAATTCCTTCAACTCTCGCGTACTCATCCTATAAGGATTATTGGATACAAGAGATTCTCCTGACATTAGATTTATAGAGAAACCCATATCTCTTTCCAGTGGCAACCCCAATATTTCTTTAAATACACCTTCAATTTCTTCCAGTATTATGCATTCTTCAACATTTGGCACTTTATCGTTAGGTGCCTCCTCCTTGTGCGATGAAAATAATTGACACCATTTCTTGTAGTTTTATTCAATTGCAAGGCTGAGACTTCTCAGATAGTTACAACTCTTGGAATGCCTTGAAATTTTATTAACTTTCTTTCCTCATCCAAGTAAGTAAATTACTTATTGTAAAAGTCTAGAACAACATGATGTTGGTCCAACCAATCCATACCAATGATGCAATCATACAAACCCAAAGGTATGATATTCAAATCATATTTTGTTTGTGGTCCTTTCATTTCCATTGGACATGCCTTAACCATCTCAATAATTTTCCTTTTTTCCCCTATAGCTAACTGCACCAACCAATATTTTCTAATCTTGCTTCTTGGCAGTTGGAATCTTTCTACCATCTTAGGATCTACATAATTATGACTAGCTGTTGAATCAATTAAAATAGCAATGGTTTGGTCATTAATATTACCTTCCACTTAAATCATGTGCGATTGAAACTCAACTTTCTTGTTATTTAGGGTTGCGTAAATCCTAGGCACATTTATGCCCATGTCTTAAACCGTCGCAACTAGTTTTACACTTTTCACATTCCTTGATTTTTCACCTCTTTGAGGAAAATCTTTGTACATATGATCTCTGCGAAAATCCCAACACTGAATAGGTTGTTTCCTTGGTATTTTTCCCACTGTCTCAGTCATTTTGGGCTCCTTGGAAGTTGGATGTCCTTGCACACTATTTCTGAAAAATGGTAGCTTATTCCCCTTCTTCCTTTGTTCCACCTTTCTTTTCATGTCATCTTCCCAAGCCTTTTGGAGAGTTAGTCTTCCTTTTTTTTTTATCATAAAGACATTTAGTGCACCTTATGATTTCGTCCAATGTATTGGGGTCATCATATTGTATCTTGTCACTGATAAATGAGGGCATCCCACTCAGGTACCTCTGAATTTCAACTTTCTCGTCCTTGATGAATGCGACATATTTAAGAAGTTTTAAGAATATTCTTTTATAGTCATCTGTTGTCACACTCCCAAGCTTGAGTTCAAAGAACTCATTCATTTTCTTGTCATAGTATCGCTTGGTTAAGTATATCTTTTGAAAATACCTCTTGAACTCCCTCCAAGTAACCTTCTTCTCATCAATGTGTTGCACTTGCACGAACTAATCCCACCACATTGATGCTTTTCATTTAAGATGACAGATGATAATTCTCCCTTCTTCTCGTGCAGAGTAATTATGCAACTGGATGTACTTCCTCATACCCAATAGCTAGGTCTCTACATATTCATCTTTCTTGTGTTGACTGTCAAAGGTAAGAGGCTTGATCTTATTCATTTCTCCTCTTATCTCATCCACCCCAGTCCTTCTCTTATTCTTTCTAACATGAGATGGACTTGAGCTACTGTGTGTTTTCCTAAACGAATGCTTTGGTGAGTGGTGATGTTTCCTATCAACACTTCTTGTTTCTCTTCTTTCACCATGAGACCTGTGACTCCATGACTTGAATTTTTCTTCTTATCCATTTTATTTTGTATTCTATCTAAGCCTTGAATCAACTTGATATTGAAGCCATATTGTTGCTTGTTGGCTTTCATAATCCTTTCATTATCGGCCTTATAGATTTGGACATATTTTTGCGGTCCCTTCATGATTTCTACCTAGTTATGCACTCCTCCTTGGATTGTGTACCATCAACACCCAACCGACATACAAATCCCCGAATTCATCATCATGGTTGTAAGTTTTATGTGCATCTTCCATGATTTTTGACTTTTTGTGCTAATTCTTTCTGGATATAATCATTGTCAATTCTTCAAAATATGCAAGAAATAAGATTTGTTAGATGAATTCACGTGACAACTTCATGAAAACTCTGCACCATTTTGTCAGAATCCTTTCTTCTAATTCCTTGGATGATTTTAACATCCCAAATTCTAGTATGCACACTCATGCATCAATATTTTGTACGCATCACAACTCTGCACTGTGCACCAATATTTTTCCACACACAATAAACTTTGCATTATGCATCATTAATACTTAACACGTATGCCAATTTCATGTTGATTTTTGGCTCATAAAAGTCCAGTGTTGAACCAATAGATCTGATACCATAATGTAACGTCCCCATTCTCTCATCTTGGCCATGCCACACAAATCTCATTTTTTGTCGCTTTGAAATCACAATGTAATGTACCATCTTACTACTGAGCCACACTACTCCAAAAATCTAGTGTGGCTCTTAAACTCTACTCTTAAATATTATTCCACACATAAATACTTGAAGTAATGTGCATGAACCCAAGTTGGGTCATGCCATGCAAATTTCCTATTTTAACACAACTTATAACAACAGAAGTAACACAATACAACTGTGCACACAATCATGTTGAGTGCCCAAACATTATTGTGCACGTAAATCACTATGAGCATGTGATCACTTCTCTGCATGCAACTATTATGGTGCCACACACAAATTCTGTTCTCCTTGTGCGTACAGAATTCTTCCCTACGTGCATAGAAAATATAGACTCATGTGTGCACAAGATATTTCCCTGCGTGTAAGGCCATTCTAACCTTGCTTTTGGGTTGGTGTTTTGACTATTTTTTCCAATGGCCAAATCCTTTTTTCTTGCGACATTATATATGCTATGCTCTCATTTATCCGTTTTGAAGGTATTATCAAAGATTTATACATCAATTCGCCATAGAATCGCACAAGGTATGTATAATTATCATTTTTGCAATATTTTACGATCAATTCATCTCAGTTAAATGATTATGAAGATGTAACGTTCTGGTTTTCTTGCAACAGGGAAAAATCATGATCCGATCCTCCATCTATTCCCTTGCTTGACACTCTGTTCAACACTCGATATGGCATGCGATCTGACACTCGAAGCACATAAGAGTTGGAAGTTAGTACATTGGTGGCCTTTGATGGATGAATCAAGGATATGGGTTTTATGCCCCCTTGCTGCCTCCAACTATGGATCTCGGTGCATCTTGGATTGGGTATTCGCAATGACCATTGAGTGGAACACAAAGACTATTAAGAAAGAAGTTGTTGTTATAATAAATTTAATAAATTTAATGAATTTATTGTTTTTAGAGAGGTTCGACCCTTCCAGTGGTCAACGTCTCAAGCTCTATAATCACCTATAAATACCACTGCCTATGACACAAAGAGAGGACAAATTTTATAATTTAATACAAACATGATCACCATTTTGTTATATACTATGTTTTTATGATTAATGCCAGTGTTGTGTTAGCTTAGTGATTGTGTTTTCCTATTGGAGTGTTTCCACGACCTTCTGAGGGGCCCACCAATGCTCTGGGTGATTTTTTATAGCAGTAAATATTTACATTTATACAATTTCCTTTCATATTTCTTAGATTTTGAAATCACTTCTTTGTTGTGTAAATTTCTCAATTTCAATTGCTTGTTGTATGTATATTTTAATTTCAAATCGTTTGTCTAATTCATCTCCATGTACATCTTCTCTTATTTTCATATTACTTTTTGAATTTTGTGTATATCATAGAGGGACGTCCATGGTTGTGTGTCCATGGTTGTGTGTTAATGATTAAAATCCTAATATTTTGTTTGTAGGTTGTAGAATCTATCTAATTACATTGTCATGTATTTTTCTCCCTAGCTGTAAATTACTCTGCAGAGTACTAACTTAGATAGGTTTATTTGTAACTACAAATAGTCTCTATAGGTCTGTTTCATTTTGTTAATTTTTCCTTAGTATGATAGGATAGAAATGGATTTTGAGTTATGATTTCTAATAGCATCTTGGTTGATTTTGAGTATGATTTTTAATGATAGCTTAGTTCACTTTAGGTTATTATTTTTAATGAAATATCAGTTATGAATTTGAGTTGTGATTTCTAATTAGCATTAGCCAAGAGTTTGTAGGTTTGCACATAGTGTTTTTATTGTCATCTTAGTCATGAATTTGAATTAGTATTTTTAATTAAGTGCTAGTTATGAGTTTATAGCTTTGCTTGAGTTAGTGATTTTGAACAGGGTACTTTCCAGTAGTTGTATGATAAAGTGAATGATTGATGTCGAATCTTTTCTGCACAATGTTTAAAGATCACATGGATTCCAAGAACACCTAGTGTTACTTTTATGATGGAAAAACTCTCTATAAACTGCCTTATCCATACTTTACATTTCTCTGTAGAAGTTAGCATTGAATTAATTCCACTTGAACTGTCATTAGTAGTTAGATGCCATCGTGATGTCATTCTCCACCAAAGACACAATCATCACATTTGAATACTTTATGTTTTACTACAAGATATAAATAGTTTTGATAGATTAGAATTTGAATATTGTAATAACAATCTTGTTTTTAGTTAAGTAGATTAATGTTTATTCTTTGCAAGATAGAAATAGTTATGATTTCTTTTTAATGATAGAGTTCACTTGTCAAGACAGTTTTGATAGATTATTTGGTTAATTTCTTACCTTCTTGTTCATTCAGAGATAGATAGATCAAATAATTCATAAATAAATTACTTGTTGTTTGCTTATTCAAAGAGAGATTGAATAGATTAAATAGCTTTGAAATAGATTGCTTGTTATTTTCTTATTTAGAGATAGTCCATAGTCTTAGATTGTTTAAGGCTACTGAGGTCAAATATTTCGTAGTTCTAGAATTGCTTGAAACTCATTAATTGAAGGTTTCTTTATATATAATTTGTTGTTTAAATAGATTTTAAAAGTCACCTCTTTAGAAAGTAGAATTGTAAATTAAAAAGAGTGATGATCCCTAAGGTAAACTATCTCCTTAGCTAGACAATCTTTCCATTAGGTTTTATTTCTGCCATGGATCATACTGTGCCACAAATCTAAGTTTACTTACCTCGGGTTGACAATTTAATTGAGGGAATTAGTACATATAGAATACCCATCATTTTTGGCGTCGTTTCCAGGGAGTTGTCTTAAGGTAGAAAATAGTTAGGAAGTAGATCATTTATGAACATTAGCATTAGTTTGGTGGTGGCAGGAATTTAAGATGATGGGTAAGAACCTTGACATATGTTATAGCAGGTTCCCCCAAACCTAATGGTAGTTTTATTTTTTACTTCTTTCATGAACAAACCTAGGGACCCAAAGGGTAGATACATCAAAACCAAACCAAAACTTCTGATCAAGGTTCCTTCTAATGTTTTTGTAGGAAGGAACAATCCACCCATAAAATCCACATAACGATACTTGAAAATAGGGGTTAGATCAACTCAAAGAGATAAACAAGTCTCTGAAGAGACCAAAACTAGGGACACTATAGAGCATAAATTTGAAACATCAATAATAGTGGGATAGGAGGCAAGACCACTCAGGCCTTCATAAGAACCAACCAACACAACCTTTACTTTTTCACCACCATCAGGGGACTCTAACTTTGTATATATCAATGACCCTAAACAGGTGAATGCTCTCTTTGTCAGTTCAACCAATATAATTGTATCCCAAGTTGAAACAAAAAATTTGGCACCAATAGTTTCAACAGGATTGAGTAAAGTCCCAACCATCCAAACACCATATAACTCTTCCCATCGAAGGGATACCCTTCCTAGGAAAGAACCTTGGGATACTTTTTTATCTTCAAGGATAAAACCATTCAGGTACTCTCTCTTTGGAAACCAAATCAGTATGGATGTTCAGGAGGATCACAACCATGTAAGACACGATGAGGGAGAAGAAGTTGGAAACAAAACAGAAACCACATTTGAGTTTCCAATTTTGGATACCACACAGAATGTCAAAATGAAGAAAATTCCACTCTCTGCACTTTCCACATTTTATGGTAAAAGTAGTGAAGACTTAGATACCTTCCTATTTGAGTTTGACATATTGTGTATAAGCTACAACTACTTGCAAGATTCCCATAAATCAAAACTTTTTCCTACCACTCTCAATGATTCTGCACTAAGATAGTTCATGGGATTAGGAGAGTCCAGTATTAGGTCTTGGGAAGACATGAAAGATATATTTCTTAAAAAATACCAATACTATTGAAATTCCAAGGATTCTCGTAATGATATTTTTAAAATTCAACAGTTAGAGGATGAGAGTCTCTAGGATTACATGTATTGGTTTGCTTATAGCTCATAGAAATCGAAATACCATGACCTTCCAGATGATGCAGTCAAGACAATTTTCCTTAAAAGAGTTTTGGAATAATATATAGAGACACTTAACCTGATGGCATCATGTGACATCTCCCATAAACGATTTACTGAAATCTGTGAAATGTGTAGAAATTACTCGAGGAGTAGAGCCAAAACTGGGAAGAGTGTTCGGGATCCTTATAGTAGAAACCTAAAAACAATTAGGTCAGGTGGTATTACAAGGGTAGAGATAGGAAACCTATTGGAGAAATTCAAAATCGATATCTTAAGTACAATAGGTTCCTAGTTGGACACCTTAAATATTAAGAAGAAAAAAGAGGAGGAGAATGCAACAATGTGCATATTTTGTCCAAGGTGCAGGAGAAAGAATTCCTCAAGGGAGTGCCCATTAGACAAAATTTCGGTTTGTGGCTTCTGCACTGAAGACCACCCATCTAAAAAATTCCCATCATTGCCCGGTTTATTATCCATTTACAGAAGTGGGGATCCTGGGGAATATTCTTATGCACATAGGAGGCTATGGAAGCCTAGAATTCAACCTACATACCAAGATATACCACCTCAAGTTCCACCCTATTATCAACAACCACAACAGTGGAACTCACCAAATTGGAAAAACTGGTCTCCACAGTATGCTTCACACCACCCTTGGCTACAAGTATGGAGAGGAGGGTATACCCAAGGAAACACTCAGGCTCCACCTGTTCCTATGCCAACTCATCCTTATCTGTAGTTTCCACCGAACATCCAACAACTTTTGCTAGGTTTTGTTCCCCCACCTTTGCCTCCTATTCCACAACAACCCCAACAATACCATAATACAAGCTCCCCAAGACAAGCATTATTACTGGCACAACCGGTGCCCAACGTAAATAACAAACCAACTCAACCTCCTCACAATGTTGCGTTGCAAACCTTCCAGGCATATGCTATTTCTCTTGTTCCATTACATGAGATTCAACTAAGGTTGGGAAAAGTTCTGGATAGACATAGGCCTTTAGTATTCATCCGGGAAGAATAAGAAGATGAAACTCCTGAACAATCGATGGATGACGCTAAGTGGGAATATGTTATCATTCCTAAAGACCAGGAACCAAATCTTCCCCAAAATGAATCTTCACAGATTACAAAAGCCCCTCCTTATCCAGAAATATTAGCAATTAAGAAACCAACAATTCGACCAGGATTTGACATTTTAAATGAATTAAAGAATATATGTGTCAAAATTCCCCTGTTACAATCCATAAAGGACATTCCAATTTACAGTAAGGTGGTCAAATAATTGTGTATCAAGAAACCAGGTAGGAAACAAAAAGATCCTCCAACAATACATTTGATAGGAGAGTTGTCTAAATACATATCCCAGAAGCCTAGGGTCACAAAGTATGCAAACCCAGGGAACCCCGTAGTAACAATAACCATTAATAAGGTTCCCATTGGAAATACTCTCATAGACCTAGGGGCAACCATTAATGTTATGACTGTTACTACCTTGGAGGAATTAAAATTGAAACCTCTTCTTAGACCTACCCCAACTATTTTGGAATTAGTAGATAAGACAAAAGTTATACCTGAAGGAATATTGGATGATATCATATTTACATTAGAATCATGGTAATATCCAGTAGAATTTCTTGTCATTCATTCAAAGGATATTGATAAAGTGCATCCCATTATCTTGGGAAGACCTTGGTTGGTTACAACCAATGCAATTATTGGTTGTAGAGAAGGTGAAATGACCATCTCTAATGGAATTTCTATACAGAAGCTTACCATATACCCACCAACTCAACCTATTATCGAGAATCTGTCATGGCTTGAATGTCCATAAGAGAATTTGAACTGGGAAGAACCCATGTTGCCGAGTGATCATTCATGGGCACTTCGGGAGAAAACAACAAAAAAAGTGTTAAATCAATTTATTTCTTCTATCACATGTGTTGATTTTCCACAATATTTTCCCCATTTTGAGTACATGTTTGGTGAATAATTTCAGGAACAGGTTGACCCATCAAATTTTTCTTCGACATATTTTATTTTTGAGATAGATGAATCTGCCACGTCTTATACCATGCCCTATGAGATTAGTTCTGGGAAATTCCTACATATAAATTTCGGACTAGATGTAGATCAACAAAAACAATTAGCAAATGTCCTTAAAGAACAATCAGGGGAATTCTCCTGGGAATACACTGATATGAAGGGTATACACCCTGACACATGCATTCATCACATATATACCAAGGCAAAAGTAACACCTGTTAGGAAACCCCAGAGAAGGATGAATTCGACACTTAAGGATATAGTAAAAGAAGAAATACATAAGCTATTGAATGTCGGCTTTATTTATCCAATATCTGACAGTAAATGGGTATCCCTGCTTGTAGTGGTTCCAAAGAAAGTAACTAGAAAATGGAGAATTTAGGTCGACTTCCAGGAACTTAATAAGGCCACTCTAAAGGATTATTTCCCCCTGCCCTTCATTGAACAGGTCTTGGATACCTTGTCAGGAACGAAATACTTTTCCTTCCTGGATTGATATAGCGGATCCAAGAAAATTCTCATAGCACCCGAGGATAAGGACTTGACTACTTTCACTTGTCCTTGGGGAACCTATGCCTATAGGGTCTTACTATTTGGTTTGTGTAATTCGCTTGCCACATTTTAGCGAGCATTATTAGGGATATTTGCTGACCTTATTCATGATTGTATGGAAGTGTATATGGACGAATTTATAGTATATGGAAATACTTACTAGGAATCCCTAGATAATCTAAAGAAATTCCTTATCAGATGTCAAGAAATGAATCTATCCTTAAGTCATGAAAAATGTAAAATGTTATTGACTGAAGGAGTAGTCTTAGGGCATCATGTTTCATCTAAAGGGATTAAAGTGGATCCTACCAAGATTGATGTAATCATCAAACATACACCCCCAAAGACTCAAAAAGAGGTAAGAATATTTCTTGGACATGTCAGATACTACCGGTGATTTATTGATAATTTTACAAAGATTGTTGCACCCATGTTTGGATTGCTTACAACATATGTTGATTTTCTTTGGATTGACCAGTGTCAAACCGGCTTTGAAACTCAAAAGATAAATTATATATGGCACCAGTTCTTAGCGGACCCAATTGGGCCCTGCCATTTCATATATCCATTGATGCCTTCGATACTGCAATATGAGGAGTATTAGGACAAAAACAAGACCACCAGTCCTATGCCATTTATTTTGTGAGTAATAACTTGTCCCCTTCCGAGTTAAACTATACAGTTACCGAAAAGGAATTCATGCCATCAATAAATTTCTCGATTATATAATAGGATATGAGGTATTTGTACATAGAGATCACTCTTCCATTAGATTTCTCATGAATAAACCCATTACCAATGGTCAAGTAACTAGGTGGATCCTCTTATTACAAGAGTTCAATATCATCATCCTTGACTGACCTGGAAAAGAGAACTTAGTAGATGATTTTCTTTCACACATTAATCATGAGGGTGATGATCTTCTAATTGATGATAGTTTTCTAGATGAGCATCACTTTTCCCTCTCTGTAAATACCCCATGGTTTTCATACATGGAAAATTATTTGGCTACTAAGAAGTTACCAACTCATTTATCACCTCATGAAAAGCGTCAAATTATCATGCAAAGTGCTAACTAGTCCTGGGTTGGCCATGACCTTTTTCGTACTGGACCAAACTTCATTATTCGTAGATGTGTCCAATAAGATGAGATACCAGAAATACTATGAAGTTGTCATGATGGACCATGTGGTGGACATTTTTCCGAAAAACGTACAACATATAAAGTTTTACAATCAGGTTACTATTGGCCTAACATTTTTAAGGATGCTACCAAATATGTGAGAAGTTGTGTTAGCTATCAAAGGATAGGAAGACCCACATCAACTGATGAAATTCCCTTACGTTCCTAAGTTATGATAGAACCTTTTGAGAAATGGGCCCTTGATTTTGTAGGACCAATTTCACCCATGTCTCATAAGAAGAATTATATTTTAGATTGTACAGATTATGTCACCAAGTGGGTAGAGGAAAAATCCTTATTTAGGGATACCGAAAAATATGTTGTTGAATTCATTTATGAAGACATATTCACCCACTTGGTGTTCCTCATGAAATTTTTACAGAACAGGGAACACAATTCACTTCTAAGATGATGAAGGAATTAACGGAGAAATATGGGATCAAGCATTGTAAGTCTTCTCCATATCACTAGCAATATAATGGTCAAGTAGAGTCAACAAACAAAGTTTTGGAAACTATATTAACCAGAAATATCCAATTACACCATAGGGATTGGGATGATATACTTCCAGAGGGATTGTGGGCATATCGTACCACCTAGAGAAACACCATTGGGCATACCCCATATGAACAAGTTTATGGAAAACAAGTACTACAAATTGAATTCCAAGTAAGGACTTTCTATATTGTTGCACAATTGGGATTAGACCTAGAGGAGGCACATAAACAACGAACCCTACAATTGAACGAATTGGATGATATTAGACAATATGTTATCCAACGGACAATGTTAGTTCAAAACCAGAGGAGCAAGTGGCATGACAAATTTATTAAGAAGAAGAAATTTCAACCTCGTGATTGGGATTTGTTGTTTGATTCCCGATTCAAAAATTTTAAAGAAAAACTTACCACTCCATGGTTGGGTCCTTATGAGGTATTTATCATGTATGATAATGGGGTTATTAAGATAAAAACAATTGATGATGGAAAAGTCTCTTTCGTAGTGAATGGGCATTGACTTAAAATTTACCACAGACCCATTTCCAAAGAATATTTTCTACAGGTCATGTCAACCTACAAGGAATTGGCCTTAGTGGATGGAGAAGTTTCCTCTCCCTCCCCCTGTTCTTGAAATGTTTTTTGAATTCTGATTGTACATATGTAAAAAAAATTTAAAGTGTTTTTTTGCTGATAAACAATTTTAGAGATCTCTACAAGTATTTATTTCACCACAAGTGGACAACTTCAAGGAGACAAAAAGGGAAGTAGTTTACTTCATAAAAAGATATTGCTATATTTGAACTCTATTGTCTTCTTAAGAATCAATTGAATAATGAGTTTTTATTATGCTTAGATATTTTTGTTGTGAATTAGCCATATTTTTGCAAGATTTCTATCTTCCTTTATCTCAAGGCATATTTAATGGAAATTGATCATAACCTCCACCACTAGTGGATATAAGGAAGTGACACCTTATCTTATCAAACCTAGAGGTTACTCGTACAATTTTCCCAAGAACCATGAGTAGGTGAGAAAAGTATATTTATGAAAGAGTAGTAAGAAGGTTTGATTAGCGGTTAGCCATGGAAACATCAATATAAGTTTTAAAAAAAGAAGAAAGTGAGTAGGGCCTAAAGATACCTTTCTTTTCTTTTCCAATGGTACCATCCACTACACACTAAAAATGCTTGATTATACCATATATTTAGATAGTCTACATCCACTTAAGTATCCCTTACATAAGGAAAATCTATAAGGAATATATAAAGAAGAGACATCCTCTAACATAAATACCATACCAGTCTTAAATAAATTTCAAGGTTGCCTCCCCATCTTCTTGAAAAAAACAATATTTATACACAAATATTAAAAGATGGTGGACCAATATCTGTTGTAAAAGGGTGTAAGAGGCTAACCCATCGAGATATTAAATAGGTTTGCTGGCAGTGAGTACCAACCTATGGTATGAATAGGTAAACTTGTCGGAGTACTGAACATGCTTGCTAGTAGCGGGGCATTCTACTTGGCAACAGTGATGATATGAAAAACAATAAATACAATTCCTAAATTTTAAAGATTGTCCTGATGTATGACATTACTTGTAGAAAAAGTTGAAAATAAGTATGCATGGTTAAGAAAAGTAAATGAACTTCATCACTCCTCCATTGGGAACTAACTTTAAGACAATCCTAAGACTCTCTCACCTATATCTTCTTAACTATATGTAGGATTTTTTGTCCTACAAGTGGGGCCATATTTTAACCGTCTCGTCAGACTAATGTGTGAAATTTATCTCTACACTTGGAAAAATGCAAATCTTAGGCTATTGGGAGAATTGACTGGTTCCCTATATCTTTTATTTTGAGGTGTCACAATACTTAGGAGTGGCGAGGGATTTTATGAGCTGACAAATGATAAACATTGCCATTTATATTACAATCCATGAGAAGATGAAGTAGAATCTCTATTAAAAAAATTGTCATATTGTTTTTACGATATATTGGTCTATTATATCAACAATTGTTTTTATTAGTATGCTAAATTCTATACTGTTGACATCATTGTGTGTTATAAGCCTGGTGTGCATTTTTTTTATATAATGGAAGACTTCTTAACTAGTTCTTTGTGACAATTACATATCAATAAGAAATTGTTAAACTCACTACATATCCATGTTACATGCCTATGAACAGAGGAACAAGTTGTTTTATATTGTTACAAGATCGATGACAAGGAAATCAACAATGGATAGTCCTATTCACACTCATCATGTCCATGCTCCATGCTCCATCCTCCTGTTCATCATGACTGCTAGAAATCTCCCAATCTAAGTGCTATGGGTGAACGTTCATTATGATGGGGTAAATTTCCACTTGCACAGGAGGACCAGATGGAGTGCCATATGGAGGACCGGATTGAGTGCCATCTGGAAGAACAGATGGAGTGTCATACGGAGGATTGGGTGAGGTATGATATATTGTAAATGACCACAATTGCATGCATAAATGATTGTTTGAATTGATAAACTTTTTTCAATGGTAAGTTAAGATGGGTTGAATGGTATATTTTTCGAAATTCATGTTGGTAATCAAATTAAAACTTTTAAATTGCATTTTTGTGATCAAATGTCCAAGTCAAAGACTTGGACATTGATCTAATTCTCACATGATTTCATTTTCCTCCAAAGTACACACCATTCATAATTCAAATGTTGCGCAATCATATTCACACATGGAGATCGTGGATGATGAATTCACCCATGAATTAAACCATTTCCGCCTTAATTGCATTAAAAACTGGGTACTCTGCCCAAATTACCATTTCCCTCATCCTTTGTTTATTGTGTCGCGCTCACCCTCTGCCCTTTTTCTTTCTCTTTTTCCTTCCTCTCACTTTAACCATGCCCAAACCTTATGAACCATCCTTCTACGTTGAGCTCCTGGCCATTCCATAATTCGCAGAGTGTAGAGAAATATTCCTTTGTGTAGGGTGGGGACCATTCTTGGCCAGTCTGCAAGGCCACGATGATGGTGTCTCACTACAATTATCTTTTGATGGGAGACTGGCTTGCATAGGGTCTCTGAGGAATCTATTGCCTCAACCACAAAATTTCCATGGGTTGGGGATCAATGGTTCAAACACCATCAATTTACACATCCAATCTATAACAGAGTGTTCAATCCTGAATTTCAAACTGTTTCTAGTGCCAAAGGGTACTCAAAAGAATGGATCAAGGATGAATTGATTAACCCCTTGATCGTAATTACCAGGCTCATCACTTGTGAAGGTAGGTACTTTTTTTTAAAAGCTTGTCATTTTCGTCTATTCTCCCATTTTCAATTCAATAAACCCTTGAATTTTCCTTTCTACTTCCTGAAAAGTCTTGAGAAAATGTATTTCCAATTCGTAAAAATTTTCCAACCCTCAAAACAATGTATTCCACCATGGCCTCATTAAATTGCTTGTTAGAGTTGAATTGACAAAACAGAGCAAGACATGGGACAAATTCCTCTACCAATTCTCAAACCTCCATCTCATAGTCAAGAAAAAAAGGAGATCAGTTGATTCAGGGGATGTCACTCCACCTAAGCCTCATTCTCCAAAAAATCCAAACCCTCCAACTCAAACTATCTCTTTGTTTGATCAAAAGGCCAAGAAAATTATTGATTCCCCTACAGCCTCATCTGGTAAGAAAATAAAAAATCATGTTGATAATTCCCCATTGCCTTCAACACCTATTGATCCGCAACCTAAGAAGCTACATGATTCATTTCAAAAATATTTCCCTTCAGTCCCTACAAAGAGGAGAGAAACGAATCGATTCAAGGGGGAATCTTTTTGAATAATCACCCAAACTATGAGTGGAAAACCCAATGTAAAACCTCCAAGCACTTTGGATCCTATCCAATTTTCTCCCAATATTGAGAGCCCCCATAAAATACTCAGAGAGGTTTCTGCAGAGGATTTTAAGCCCGATAAAGAGGTCCAATTTGAACCTATTAAACCTATTCTCCCTCACAAAAAAATTGTTACTCCTTCGTCCCAGATGGATACATCATCTTCTAAAGTTGATATACCTTCTACATCCATCAAGGGATCCAAAAATTATTCTCTTGAGCCATATGATCATACCCCAATTATTGATAAATTGCAACAAGAAAATGCTCAGTTGCTTCAACAATTGGAAGAACAAAAAACTATGGATAGGCATCTGCATCATGACAGTGTTGTATTGCAAGAAAAAGTTAATTCTCTTCAACGATTGGTAGATAAAATGACCACCACCAATAGCAGTCTTCGAATGCAATTTAAACATCATAAAAGGCCTAAGAAAAAGTCCCCAGGGCAAGAGGGAGAAGCATATAAAGTCAATCGACCCCCTCCTTCACGAGTATAGTTATGTCTGGTGATAATTTTTGTTTGCAGAGGGACCTGCAAATCCTTAGGAATGGGGGTAATGTTGGGTTGGTGTTTTGACTATTTTTTCCAATGGCCAAATCCTTTTAGTATGCGACATTATATACTCTATGCTCTCATTTAGCCATTTTGAAGGTATTATCAAAGATTTATACATCAATTCTCCATAGAATCGCACTAGGTGATCCAAGTGGATATTGATGGCCACCCACCATTTCCAAATGTCTCAAAACAGTTTTCTGGCCATTTTGAGGGTCCAAATGAAGGTTTTTCAAGATCGATGTTCTCAATGATAGCCGAAGCCATGATTGAGCCCCCAAAATGAATCTCCTCGACAATACCTTTCCAACGAGCTATCACACGCCTAAAACGAAGATCGTATGCAAAAGTTATGATCCCGGGAAGTTGATGTACTCACTTACCCAAACGGGGCCCACATGACTTTTGGCGCTTCATCTCCTAGGGTTAGGTTTTTGGATGTCTAGGACTTTTGGCATTCCCATTTATTGTAAAAATGCCTCTAGAGCCTCATTGTAATAATCTTCTCACGGATGCGAGTAGCCATCACATCTCTTCTCAGAGATAAGCTACCACCATTCTAGCGAGTCTTTCACTCTGTACTTTTACAGTCTCTGTACATTTATTTCATTAATAGAAATCGTGTATAACTGTATATCTCTGA
>SNQJ01S0008568.1:19087-48228 GCA_010110895.2 Picea sitchensis | reverse complement strand
CGTCACATCTCTTCTCAGAGATAAGCTACCACCATTCTAGCGAGTCTTTCACTCTGTACTTTTACAGTCTCTGTACATTTATTTCATTAATAGAAATCGTGTATTACTGTATATCTGTGACTCTTTTTATATTTCCTCTATATATTTGTTATATTGTTGTCTCTCTTGCAATATCTCTAAGTATTTCTATGTTATATCTCCGCTCTCATTTCGTGCCGAAAATAATCCGGATCACTAGGTATGTATGATTATCATTTTTCCAATAATTTTAGGATCAATTCATCTTCGTTAAATGATTATGAAGATATAACATTCTAATTTTCTTGCAACATGGAAGAATCATGATCCGATCCTCCATCCAGTCCCTCGTCTGACACTCCATTCGACACTCCATTTGATACTGCATCCGACATGTGATCCGACACTCAGAGCGCATAGGATCTGGCGGTTAGTACATTGGAATCCTTTGATGGATGAATTGGGGATATGGGTTTTATGCCCCCTCGTGCCCTCTAGCTATAGAGCTCGATGCATCTTGGATTGGGTAGTTGGAGCAACTGCTGAGTGGAACACAAAGACTATTAAGAATGATGTTGTTGTTAGAATAAATTTAATGATTTTTTTTTTTTTACAGAGGGTCAACCGTTCCAGTGGTCGACATCTCAAGCTCTGTAATAAACTATAAATACCACTTCCTATGGCACGAAGAGAGGACAATTTTTTTTATTTTATACAGACATTATCACCATTTTGTTATATACTCTACTTTTATGATTAATGTCAGTGGTGTGTTATCTTAGAGACTGTTTTTTCCTGTTGGAGTGTTGTCGCGACCTTATGGGGGGTCCACCAGTGGTTTGGGTGATTGTTTATACCACTACATATTTACATTTATATAGTTTCCTTTCATATTTATTAGATTTCTAAATTGCTTCTTTCCTGTGTAAATTTCTCAATTTCAATTTCTTCCTGTATGTATATTTTAATTTCAAATTGTTTGTCTAATTCATCTCCCTGTACATCTTCTCTTATTTGCATATTACTTTCTGAATTGTGTGTATATCATAGAGGAACATCCATGGTTGTGTGTTAATGATTAAACTCCTAACATTTTGTTTGCAGGTTGTAGAAGCTATATAATTACATTGTCATGTATTTTTCTCCCTAGCTATAAATTACTCTGTAGAGTACTAATTTAGATAGGTTTATTTGTAATTGCAAATACTCTTTGTAGGTCTGTTTCATTTTGTTAATTTTTCCTCAGCATGATAGGATATAAATGGATTTTGAGTTATGATTTCTAATAGCATCTTGTTTGATTTTGAGTATGATTTTTAATGATAGCTTAGTTCACTTTAGGTTATGATTTTTAATGAAATCTCAGTTATGAATTTGAGTTGTGATTTCTAATTAGCATTAGCCAAGAGTTTGTAGATTTGCACATAGTGTTTTTATTGTGATCTTAGTCATGAATTTGAATTAGGATTTTTAATTAAGTGCTAATTATGAGTTTATTACTTTTCTTAAGTTAGTGATTTTGAACAGGGTACTTTCTGGTAGTTGTATGATAAAGTGAATGATTGATGCTGAATCTTTTCTGCACAATGCTTAAAGATCACATGGATTCCAAGAACACCTAGTGTTACTTTTATGATGGAAAAACTCTTTATAAACTTCCTTATCCACACTTTACATTCCTTTGTAGAAGTTAGCATTGAATTAATTCCACTTGAACTGTCATTAGTAGTTAGATGCCATCATGATGTCATTCGCTACCGAAGACACAATCATCACATTTGAATGCTTTATTTTTTACTGCAAGATATAAATAGTTTTGATAGATTAGAATTTGAATATTTTCATAACACTCTTTCTTTTAGTTAAGTAGATTAATGTTTATTCTTTGCAATATAGAAATAGTTGTGAGTTCTTTTTAAGAATAGAGTTCACTTGTCAATATAGTTTTGATAGATTAATTTCGTACTTGCTTACCTGCTTGTTCATTCAGAGATAGATAGATCAAATAATTAAGAAATAGATTACTTGTTGTTTTCTTATTCAAAGAGAGATTGAATAGACTAAATAGATTTGAAATAGATTACCTGTTATTTGCTTATTTAGAGATAGTCCATAGTCCTAGATTGTTTAAGGCCACTGAGGTCAAATATTTCATAGTTCTAGAATTTTTTAAAGCTCATTAATTGAAGGTTTCTTTATATATAATTTGTTGTTTAAATAGATTTTAAAAGTCATCTCTTTAGAAAGTGGAATTGTAAATTAAAAAGAGTGTTGATCCCTAGGGTAAACTATCTCCTTAGCTAGGCAATATTTACATTAGCTTTTCTTGCTACCTTTGTTCAAACTACGCCACAACTCTAAGTTTACTTACCCCAGGTTGACAATTTAATTGAGGGATTTAGTACATACAGAATACCCATCAGATGCCCCAAAGACTCATGATCATTATTATCAGGTTAAATTAGCAAGAATAATTAATAAAATTGTCATTACACAACATGTACGACTACAATACTAAATATCAACACCACACTTACTTTTGCAAGAAACATTATACAGAATAATAAAAATTACTCACTTGCAACATCACACAAGTATTAAACCCATATCAGACATAGATAATTAAGAACATAGTAAATGAGACAAGCACATAAAGAAGACTTATCTTTTATGAAATTCACCAACTAAACACAGAACTCATAAAATTTCAACAACAGGGTACCCTCGAGTTGGGGCTTAAACTCCACTAGGGAATTTTGTTTTATAATTCTAGGCTAAGGTGTGATAATAAACATAATTTATCAGTCCAAGGTACCCAACTGCTGCAACTAGTTTACAGACCCTCATTCTCCACATGTATGTCCCATCCCAGGAAGTGTTCCCCTTCTCTGCTCAATAGTCCTTCAACTGCCCCACTTCCCTTCCAAATATTCATCAACAGGCCAGACAAGAATTCTCAAAGCACTGCAACTATTTCCCAATGCACCATGGAACGATTCCCAACAAAACTCTCACCTGGAGAGAATTCTCACAAACATGAAAACCTACCTCTTCGACAAAAAAACTCTCACCTAGAGAGAATGCTCACGTGCCTGAAAACCCGCCTCTTCAACCAAAACTGGTTTTTCCCAAGAACATGGTTTACAATTATAGTTAGTTCTCTCTCTTTCCCCAGAGAAATGCCATTCTAAAAACATCAAGAAAATGAATGCATTCCCCTCAAAATACACTAAGGCCAACAATATATATTGCATACCTTAAATTGGACACTTGTCACCTTTAGAAATAGCTTTAGCCACTTGGGTGACTCATTCCCATCCCTCAAGAGCTTAGGATAAATAAGTATGCATGAATTACACTTTTCAAAAATATTAATAAAATATTCCATTGGATTTAAGCCCCGTTGGCTTATCCCCCACTTTTCCCTTTTTTGATGGAGTTTATCCCCCTGTCTCATTTTGTTTATTATTTTTGCGTGCAGTGATGTAATATTATTAATAATTCAAATGTGATTACATTTTACAAGGATAGGTGCACTGGTCTATTTGCATCCCATCTCACCAGTCCAATAACCACATAGGCTCTCTAGCCTCAAATACATACGCATCCATACATATGATGTGCACTTCAAGTTAATCCCCACACACTTACTCAAGTTCAAGCAACACAGTGAAATGTGTGCACCCTGTTATCGCTCTGTAATTTCTAGATGTTGTAGAAGAAAAGACAGAGGTAACCACGAAACCACTTTGGAAGCTGGGATCTAGAACTGCCAGCTTCAAAGAGGGATCTCTCTGTAATATTTAGATTTGTTTAGATTAAAATATTAGGCTATTTATGATAGTTCAAGACTTCTTTGTTTGTTTTGAATTGTTTGGCTAATTAAATGCTTAAATTACCATTGGACCATGGGGTCTGTCTCTTAAAATAGGGATTGGTTTAAGCTTTTTATAAAGTTTCTTCATAGGGAAAGGTAGTTAAATTGTTTGGATCTTGTAAATTTGGATGAAGTGAATAGGAAGAAGTGAAAGGAATTCCATCAAGTAAAAGAGAAATTAAGAGTTATTTTACTTAATTTCAGTTGAAAACATAGAAATCATTCAAATCCAGAAACATAGTATATTAAAATAAATTATGTTCGTCAACCTTCTTTTGAATAATTAGGATTAGAAACACATAAGAATAATAACAAAGAAAGGAAAACATAAACATAGATAGATGCACTTCACTAACAGTTTGACACGAGAATCTTGTGAAAGAGCCCTTTTTTATTACTGATCAATCTTCTTTAATCATACAAAATATCTTTCTTGGATGCAAATATCAACCCTTCATACTTCGAAATGAGAAGTATTTATACATTTATTTACAAAAGATCCTGTCATAATTGATCATGATATATTTTAGGAATATCTAAACTAACTATCTCTCTAATCACAAAAATATAGAACTGTTTAGATCTGCTCAGATTTCTGGCACTGTTTTGATGGATGTTGTTGATGATTTGTCCTTTGAATCCTACTACTATTGGTCCCTTGCTGCTGAAGAGTAGAACCCATCTTTTCTCAAGTAACTCGCTCAATTTGTCCCACCTTTTTTTACTTGGGATTGGCATTTTGAGTAATTTCATGTAAATTTCATCCACCTTTGTGTATTTAGCAAACGTCAGTTTGGTGATAAAAATGTGTGTGATCTCATGCTGAATGTTCAAATCAAACTGCAGTGTTTCTGGGAATGATTTTCTAGTGATGTTTCCTTGTATTCCTACAAATTTTGAATTATATTTTTCCATTGTCTTTAATTTCTAGTTATAATCAGACAATGTGATTAAATTGTCATTTAAAACTAATAAACCAGGTAGTCCTTTCTTGTTTATCACCTAAAATTTGTTGAAGAACCGTTGCACACCTATTTTCATAACCTGACATTTTTCTTCCAACTGCAACATGAGGTTTTTCTTAGTTATAACCTTTTTTTGTTTCCATGAGAGTTTCAGTTCTTTCCTCTATCTCTAGCTCCTCTAACTCCTGTTTGTTTTTATAATTTAGAAACATGATGAGTTATGTGGCTTCTATTGGATTTTCTCCCAATTCTTCCTTAATTATTTCAATTGCTCTTGTAGTTTTCTGAATTAACTCATGTTTCTCAAAGATAATTTGTATATAATGCCAAATCTCTATCATGGATTTATTGATGTCTATCCATATACTTTCCTTAGCTTGGGCTAAGGTATTAGGCATGGTTCTTTCTTTTCCTAATTGTTGTAGTTGTTGGCTGAGCCTTTGAGATTTATGTATTTCTGCTTGATGCCAATTCTCAATTCTTACTGTATGTTCCTATAATGACTTTACTTCTCCCTGTATTCTACTCCTTGTATGGACATGTCTTCCATATCTTTCACCATTTTATCTGAGGCATCTGTAGTTTGTGTTGGGGTTGATATTGATGTAGAAAATTATGTTGTTCTTATCACTATCAGGGGCACTACATCAAGTGGAACTATGGCCAACTATGCATTCTACTCTTTTTCCTTGATCAACTTATCCATTTCTGCTCCATTTCCATAATCTGTGCATTTTCCTCCATAATTAATTTGAGCATTTCTTATTTTTGGCTCTCTGTCTTAGCCACCTCTTTAGTCTATGAATCCTCTATTGCTGGTAATTTCAATTGTTTCCTGACTGATTCTATGTCAACATTCTTCTTCTTAATCAAATCTTCTACTTCTTTGACATTGGTTGGGTCATATCCAATCTTGAGTACTAATTCCTCTAATGATTTTATCTTATTATCCTTTTCCAAAGATGAGATCTTTTCATTCTTTAATTGAGACTGGATATTATTCAATGATACCTGTAATTTAGAATTTGTCATTGTAGTGTTTATCAGGGTTAAAAAATCATCTCCCCTGTCTGTCGGTGCATATCCATCTGATCAATGGGATGGACATCCTTTCTATACAATTCAAATGAAGTCTTCTTGTAATCATATGTTGTCTTTGGATAGGGGACCTATTCATGTAAGAATGTCATTTGCATTCTTCCATTCTCTATGTCAAAAGATGGCAAAATTATGTGCTGAGCAGTAAAAGTCTATTTCCAAAATTGTGTATAAGTATTACTTTTGATAAGTTCATTATTTTTCTTAATTTCCTTATACTTATCAAAAATATTTGACTCCCTTTATCCATGAATTGATTCAGATGTTAGAGTTGTGTCTGGATTTCTTTGTGAATATGATGATGATGGAGATCATGTAAATAAATTGGTTGACTGTGCTAAAGAGTGTGGTCTTTCCAAGACTATTGTAGATTGTATTTCTTCCTCTCTAAGAAAACCTATTGTAGGAATGGTTTTAGTCTTCTTCCTATATATTTGAAAATCATCTGCTGAGACCTTTGTGACTGAAGGGGATTCTTCACTCCTTGATATTTTCTATGCTTGTTTCTGAGGTGTGATGGTCTGTAAAGTAGTCATAGACAAAATTTGGTCTTCTTCTTTTTGCAAGTTGTTATCTTCCCACTCATCCTAGTTCATGTATTTTTCAATCTCTGGCCTTTGTGTATGAACATAGGGAGTGGTCTTCTGTTTGGTCCTCAGTCTAGAAATAAATCCAAATGGGTCATATGACTAAGTAAAGATTAGAGTAAACTTCATATGTTTTAAGAGGATGTTTGCTTCTTCACCTGCTTCTCTGTTGTTTCAAATAAATGGTCCTATTTGAGTTTTAATTATGAACTAAGTTTTCTTCCTGGCTGCTACAAAGTGGATTTCATCTGAATTTATCATCTGTCCTATGTACTCCAATGAAAAAATACTCATTGGGAGGTATTTAGGCAACCTGTATGGTGGTATATCACATCCATACACCCTTATTTATGTATAATTCCAGTATAAATACCAGTCACCTATCCTGGCCTGCTCAGTTAGATGTAAAACCTTCTGAATTTCTTCACTAACCCTGGGTTTTGTACGAATTCTTAGTAAACAAGTAGCTGGATAAATGAACTGATCAATAAAATCATTGAAACTGTACTTCATTGAGTTCTTTCTCACCAATGAAGTCCAAAAGATGACTGACTGTGGGCTTCCTTGTTTATTTATTTTTTGGAGTGCGAAGGGAAACATGTTTGCTTGATAAAATATGAACATATAAACCAAAATTGAAGAATACTTGAACAATCCTTGAGTTTGAAACTTAAGAAATTGTTCATGAATGTTGTCAACCAAGAATTGACTGAAATTGAAGTTCATGGAAACATTTTCTTTTGTAGAGAAAATTGACAAAAAAACTACAATAGGTTCGTCTACCCATTCATCAAAATAATATCCTAATAGACATGAGAGCATGGAGATAATCTAATTATCCTTCTCTAGGAAAATATAATAGGGGTATGGTGGATTTTTATTAGGCAGTTGGGCATCTTTAGGGAGGAAAATTTCAAAAAATTGGGCTCTCTGTGAAAAGGTCAAGTTCTAATATAATTCATTTAGGGCTTTGACAGAGAAAGGGGTGGTGGAGTTATTTTGAGGGATCTGTAGCATTTGGTTAATGGTCTCAGGAGTAATTTTAAACAAAATGTCACTAGTGGGAGAGGCAATGGCTCTTTGGCTTGGCAGATACCTAACTTGGAATTTAAGGACGAATTTAGGGAAAGGGTAGATTTGGGGAAACATGTAGAAGGGTAAATTGGATTCCCAAAGTCCAATTTTGTCACTCTGGTCAATAGAATTAGCCTTTAGCCAGCAGTGTAATTCAAATTAATTGAATTCAAACTTTAGCTCTGCAACTTTATAATCTCTGTCTTCCATAGGAATGTGGTAAAGGTCAATTGGAGGGGGAAACATCGGATTTTCAGAGGCGTCCACAGACTTGCCTTTGGGATCCATAATTAAAAAAATGATAATGGAGTAGGTTAGCAATGTTGTAATTACCAGTAAAATATCTCACCAGATGAAGGTACGTGATGGCGGTGGTAGTCTGACAATAAGATTTTCTCGGTATTCATGGGTTCTTAGTCAACAAATAGTGTAACGGGAGGAAAATGAGGTTTTTTTGTATGTGCAGGGATATCCGTTAGGGCATGGGACCGTTACGGGAAAAATAATGGTCATGGGGGGAAGGGATTAATTGTCTAACAGATATAAGTTGTGGGGACATGTGTTGTGTAGGGAGAGGAGAAGTAGCGGTAGGAAGGTGAGCGACATCATGAGTGAGTTAGGTGGATTTCAGAGGGGGGGTAGGCGGTGTGTGGTAATAGGAGGGGGGGTGTAAAAAACCACTTTCCGGACCCCCCATCCACTGATAAAGGTAAGTAGATCAGGGGGGATGAAAACAAATGAGGGCCATCGATATTTTATCCTATGCATCCAACTAATTAATCCAACTTAAGCATTTGGATTAATTTCTTCCTCTACCTAACTATTTTAGCCAAGATTAAATAGTTAGGCTAAAATTATTTTATAACCTAAAAACAAAAATTGAAAATTGTTTGATCATGATTAAACTGTATGATTCAAACAAGGATCTTGAATGTGGCATTTAAATTTGCAATAATTTCACACTTATTTTTCTTTTCTTGTTTTTTTCTTCTTCTTTTTTTTCTCATTTTTTCTTTTCTTTTCTTTTCTTTTATACCCTCTTTTCATTTACATTTTTTTTAATATCTTTTTCTTTTACTTTTGGAAATATCTATAGAATGTAATATTATTTACAATATAAAATCACTGAAAAGAAAATATTCAATCACCATTTGATACTATGAACTATAGGACTCTAATAGTGGCTCTATTGGGGATGGTGCTCTCCTGTGAGGTGCCAAGAACCAGTGACTGATAGCCTTGAATTATCTTCTCCAGTATTTTCTGCATCTGATTTGTTTTATAGTAGTTGTAAAGGTGGAAAATCATCAGGAGCTTAGGGCCTTCACTTCGATGTTAAAATTCTGATATGAGTTACCCACTCATGACAATAAAAAATAAAATGGTATTTACAATGAACTTAAGTGAGAGATGATTCTATTCAAGTGAAAAGTAGTGCTTGAGAATTTTTCCATTAACATGTCCACCTGGGAGTTCTGCTCCATCCATATCCTTAATCAAGAATGCATGATTTCCTTTGTAAACATGGAGTATGTAAGGGCCTTTCCATAAATTATCAAATTTCCCATGCTTACCTTTCTCTTCTTTCCTTGAATCCCATTTCAATACCTTGTCTCCTATCTGGAAATTATCAGCCTTGGTTCTTTTATCATAGATCTTCTTAATGTTCTCCTAGATCACTTGAGTTTTATTGTAAACTTCTTCTCTGGATTGTTCCAGGTGTATGGTTTGATTCATTCTCCTTTGGATGTCATTAGGTTCTTCTTATACTTACTGCAACATTTGTTGATTATTTGGGTTGGTTGTCATTGCTTTAAACCCTTGAAGAAAGTTCGGTAGCATAATGGTTTGGGTAATGGACCCAAATTTGTTTGATGGATAATGGTATGATTTTTTGATATATTTGTAGGTAAGAGTATTCTATATGGATATTACATCTCATGCAATTTCCAGTGGTATGTTGAACGCCACTTAAATCCTCACGGTTAGAGAGTTATGGCCATGTGAAGTTGGAGAACCCTCATGAGTCATCTAGAAACCCCAAAAGGTCAAAGTAGTCAAAGTGATTGAAAAGAAGAAATTATTTAAATAATAAAGTGAAGTGATGAGTGTACTATAATTCAAAGTGGATACAAAATAGATTTTGTAAATAATAAAGTTAATGGAGAAATTACTAAGTGGACAAGTGGTTAGAAGTGGGTTAGCCCTAAAATAAGGAAAGTGGGTTAAGATGGTTAGAAGGCGATTTAAATAATAAAGTGAAGTGATGAGTGTACTATAAGTCAAAGTGGATACAAAATAAATTATTTAAATAATAAATTTAATAGAGAATTTACTAAGTGGACAAGTGGTTAGAAGGGGGTTAGCCCTAAACTAAGGAAAGTGGGTTAAGATGGTTAAAAGGTAACCCCTTGAGAAAGTTACATGAAAGTATAAATAAGAGGCAAGGTTCTCTCATTTTAATCAAAATTGAGCATATTGGATATATACAAGTGAGTGAGGTAACCAAAGGATATACAAACCAAATTTCAAAGGGAAGGTGAAGTAAAGAATGCTGAAATTCAAGGGAGGATAAATTCTTTTGATGATGCTTTCTAAGGTATGTTATTTACATGTCATCTCACCATTTTTGCAATAATATTTTTTCTAGAATGATTCAGATCATGACATTGGGTGGTCGTTGAGAAACCATATCCAAGTAGTTGTGATAAAAATTTAATCTTGTGGGTCATTGTATTGTTGGTGTTACACGTCGTTGATAATATGGTTTGTGGCTAGTCCCGAAAATAGTCTAAAACATGTATTTTGGATAAAAACTTCATAACTTATTCATAACATATCCAAATTCAGTAAGACCAAATGTATTGGTTAGAGTACATTATGTAGTATTATTTATACCATTTTTAGATCCACACAACAAATACTCTGTGTGAGACACACTCTACAATTTCGCTCTCTAGAATAAGCCAAAATTCAACAAGGTATGCCATTTTTTCTACAACTCCTTTTCTGAGAGGTTCCAAGTAGTGAAACCTAGAGGAATTGTATAAAATACATTGAATAACATTGTGTACTATTTTCATATCTTTATTCATTACAGGTACATAGTTATGGTTATTGCAACTTAGGATTTTTGACTAATCCAAAACTAGTCATGTGGGACTAAAGTAAAATTTGATGAAAATGCTAGTCTCTTGTTAAGGAAGGTTTGTAGGTATGTGATCATATACACCTGGTATGTTATAGAGTTACAAATCAGATTTGGATGATGAAATTTATGAGGGATTTTGTTTGAGGTATTTTACAGATAGAGGTTGTATAACAATGAGGTTGTGGAACATGCACTACTACATGTTGAAAATTTTGCGACGACCACTTGCGACGAAAGTACTCTTTCGTCGCAACATGTAAGAGAAAAAGTTAAAGTATTTTAAATCCACCCCATATTCGTCGCAATCTTGAAGCAGGTAGTTTGACCAGATTATTATGGTCAAAGTTCGTCGCAAAAGCGATGACAATACTTTGTCCGTAGCAATAGTGACGTGTGACTTAACCTTCAAATTGACCGTTAAAAATGACTTAAAATAAATAGGTAAAAAAATAAATATTTTTAGGTCACGTTCGTTGCAATTGTGACGATAGTGACCTAAAATTGAACTATAAATATTTGACGATTCAAAGATGTTGTGACAATATTGCTATAACAACGACGGTTCTGAAAGGGTATTTTTGTGTGAACAAATGTCGCGGAATGTTGTTAGAGGTGGGGAAAAAAGTAAAGCGGATGAAAAGGGTGATGGTAGATGTTATTTCCCTTGTTAAAAATGTTGCCTCAGACGTCCTGTAAGAATTTTAATAGCAGCAACTACAAAACATTGTAGGAAGTATGGTCACATTGATGGCGGATTGAAAGAATATCGTCCCATGGTAATTAGCTATATATTCATTATCTTTTTTTATTTTGTCAATTTTATATAAAATTATATAAATTGTTTGAATGTTTGTTATAGTATACACTAATTTTGCATGATTGTTTGTAATTATAAAGTTAGAGTTTCCCTCTAACTTTCCGCAGAATATTGCACCAAGTATTAGTAGAAATGATGTTGTACAAGTTGAGGAACATCATCATGACCAAGCAAATGAGGATCTCATGGAAGAAGATGATGGGACAAATCAAGTTAATGATCCCATGGAAGAAGATGATGGGAAAAATCAAATGATCCAAGATTTGTTTTCGCAGATGGATGAGGATGGGGAAAATGATGGTATTTATGATGAACCTCTATTAGAAAAAGGAAATAAACGACTTTATGAAGGATCAATAGCAAATCTTCTCTTCGCTACATTGTTGCTAGTGAACTTAAAGGTTATGAATAATTTTTCAAACACTTGTATGACACAGATACTAAGGTATGTAATATGTTTCATCTCATACTGTACATAAATGTTGATTTTTTTATATTTGTTTTTAGTGTTAATTAATGTGTAAAATAAGAATGCATTTTTTACGATTAATATTCTCACATTAACTAGTTGTTTTTTATGTTGTAGATTGTTAGGTGAATTGTTGTTACCATCGTCAAATATTTTACCTCGCACATATTGAGGTTTGCATGCCATTATGAAAGACATTGGAATGGATTATCAAACTATAGATGCATGTCCTAATGACCATATTATATATTATGGACAACATGCTTTGAAAACTGAATGTTCACAATGTCTTATCATTAGATATCGAACCGATAAAGTAACAAAAAGGGTGGCTCAAAAGGTTCTTCGACATATTCCCATAATTCCACATTTGCAGCGATTGTTCAGGTGTGAAAGCATAGAACAATTTATGGATTACCATGCACGTAACAGAAGTGAAGATGGTGTTCTTCGAATTCCTGCCGATGGCTTTGCATTTAGGGAAATTGAGGAAAAATGGGAAGATTTCAAAGATGAACCTCGTAATGTTAGGCTTTCATTGGCAGTTGACCGTGTTAATACATTCAAAGAGCTTAGGTCTATTTACTCAGTGTGGCCTATTTTTTTAATCAAAAATAACATTCCCCCTTGGATGTTAATAAAGAGGGAGCACATAATGTTGACAATGATTGTTCCAGGTATTTGTTTACATTAATTATTTGAATTTAACATTTTCATTTGTTTCAATTTTTTCATAATATCTTTTGTTTAGTTATTTAATTATATATATTACATGATATCATTCCTTTAGTAATTATGTGTAATTTCAAACAATTAGGTAACTACCAGGTTAAATATATGAATGTATATATCGAGCCTCTTATCGACGAGCTACTAAAGTTATGGGTTGGCATCACAATGTATGACATATGTAAACCAAACGGGGAGAAGAAATTTAAATTCCATGGAATACTTTTATGGACAATTCATGATGCCCCTGGACTAACACATTTTTGTGGTATGTATAAGCATTCTGATATTACTCTTTAATACTATACAATATTTTAATGTTATCATGGTGTATGCTTACTTTTTAAATAATCTCATCGTATAATTGACATTAATCTATTTGTTGCAGGTCTTCAAACAAAGGGTAAATTTTCATGTCCAATTTGTGGCCCTAAGATGAACTATCATCATTCAATTTTTTTAGGAAAGATGGTGTTTGATGAGTATAGGCACCTTCTTCCTAAGAAACATAGGTATTGTACTACTGAAAAACATATTTTCAATGGGAAAGAAGAGACTGGTTTAAAACCACGAAGAATGACACCTCACCTATGGAGGTTGGAATATAATATAAATCATCAAGGTACTCAATTTCATAATGTATCGTAGATCATGTAATGTTTTGAATGTTTATTTTAATCATTGAATTTATTTTACCATATTTGATAATTATTTTTGTGATTTCTTTTATTCTTCATGAAGGCCACAGTCATCATGAAGGTATTAATAATGGGCTTCCATGAGGAATGAAATGTTATCCCGCTCAATTCATGAGGTTTCCCTACTATGAGGAGATAAAAATAGCTCATTTTTTTGATACAATGCATATCGGGTAGAATGTGAATGAAACATTATGGCGAATCATAGATGGTAGGAGGGAAAAAGACAAAATTGTCAAAATTTGTACTGACATCCAAGAAGCCAATCATGCAATGTGACGTGTGATCCAATATTCAAATAGATCAGATGGAGTGCTAGACCGAAATAACCTTCCATGGTTATTAACAGAGAAATAAAGCAATGATGTAAAAGAGGTCATTCAAAGAATTAAATTTCCCACAGGTTTTGCTTCAAACATAAAAAATATCTTAATGAAGAAAGGTGAATTTGGTGGGTTAAAAACACATGATTGGCATACCTTCATTAAGGTAATAATTTTGGTATACATATTTATATATATTGGCCTTATAGATATTTTATTTTTTTTATTTTTTATTTTCTACTTTGGTCGAAACAAATAATGATTCATTTTGTTGTTACAGTATGTTCTACCACTATCTCTCCCAAACAACTTTGACAACAACGTCAAACAAGTTATATATGATCTTGGAAAATATATGAGGTAAGGCGTAGTTTTGATCTATATGCAAAATGTTCTTTCAAATTATTGTTGTACTTAATGACACGTGTTTTACTTGTAATGTAATGTAATATATTATGTTATGTTATGTTGAAACATGTTATTTTCTTGTGTCACGATATCATGTAGATGGTTGTCATTGAAAAAAATCCATGAAGATGATATAAAGTATTGGAAGAGAAATTCCTCATCTAATGTGTGAAATGCAAAAGTATATACCTCTTACATTTTTCAATGCACAAGAACACTACCTCATACACCAAGTTGAGGAGATTGAAATTTTTGGACCTGTTCACATAAGGTCAATGTGGATGGTGGAGAGATATATGGTATATCAATTCATGGTGTATATTAGTCAATATCTTCCTAAATTAGCAACACCAACTATACATGCAGTGGATCGCATTTGGGATGTGAACTCCATCAAAAAATTTGATGAAGATTGGGAGCATCTGTTGGGGAAAGGTAGAATGAAAAAAATGAGAGGCAATATATTAATAATTGTGAAAAGTTATATTAATAATACATATAAAGTTTCGTTTTTGTGTATATGATCATACTCATTAATATATTAATATGATTTATTTCATAAATTATAAATATTTATAATTAACTTCATATTGTACGTTGTAACTAATATTTAATATTGGTGAATTATGTTTTTTTTATTCAGCTGCTCTAGAGTGGGATGCATTGCATTTATACATTGCAAACAATCTTGACTGGGTGAATGCATGGATTGAAAGATGCAAACAACATAATGGAGGTAGGTTATCATGGTAATGACTTTCTGAATTGGTTAGAGAAGCTTGTCGTAATGGAGATGTCAATGTTACGCAGAGGGAAATTGATCTAGAATATGGTTTGAAAGATGGACAGGTAAGAAATTTCACCCATTTTATTCAGTTATTTTATATTATACTAATGTGACTACATGTGTACTGTATTTTTCAGATACTTTCGAAGTTATATAAATATATGTTAATTTATTAATTGACAATGCATCTTTTACATGTCTAACATATTGTAGTTGAAACACCACAAGGCTATGTGGTGCAATGGTCGTAAATTTCATATCAAACAATTGGATGAAACAAGGAAACTGATAGTGGGATAACTGCAGTATTCCAGGTTACTAATGTTTACTCTAGGAGTGACAGACATCCCCAAGAGTATGAAAATAGATACTATGGGTACTTAAACAATATACTTGAGTGTGACTTTAATTCCTTAAAATTAGTTATGTTTGATGTCAAATGGTATAGGTTACAAATGCATGAACGTGATGAGGAAATAATTGTTATTCAACATGCCAATGGATTTCCAATGATTAAAACAATGATGTTTGAAAGAGGACATGATCATTATGTTTTTCCAAGCCAATGTGAAAAGGTATTTTACTCAAATGTTCCAGGTGAAAGAGATTGTTCATTTGTTGTTATATATGATCCAAGAGGAAGGCCAATTAAGTATACTCATTTACAGGAAGAAGATGATATTGAAGATCAAGAAGATGATTCGACAGAATATTAGATAGAGCCGGAAGATCATGGAGGGTCGACAGATGAAGACGACGAAGAAGATCATGCTCTAGGCGTAGGAGACAATATTCCAATTCCTGATAATGATGTCGATGAAAATATGCTTGAAAATGACATTGATGATGATGATGATATCATCAATCCTTTCAACATCGTTTTAGAACCAGACGATGATACAAAAGTCGAGTTCGATGAAGAAGATCGAGATAGAGAATAAGCATGATTACACAGTTTTTGAGGTTGGATTAGGTACGTGACTCTATAATATTTTAATTTGTATGCATTATTCTCTTAAAATAATTAACTTTTAATGTCGTGGGTTAATTACATGTTTTTAAGTTTTAAGCGACGTTTTTATATCCTAGGTTACATGTTGTTTAATTATTAT
Source organism: Picea sitchensis (assembly GCA_010110895.2). NCBI lineage: Eukaryota > Viridiplantae > Streptophyta > Pinopsida > Pinales > Pinaceae > Picea > Picea sitchensis. The sequence goes on along the minus strand of SNQJ01S0008568.1, from coordinate 32,115 downwards.
TTGAAACTTGAAAATAGTTGTCAAAATAGTAAAGTATGTGGTAGACAAAAAATATCATTTAGAAACACATAATTTCATGTACCTTCATTAATTTTTGTTTTTGTAGTTTCTATGCACGAATCTTAATATGACGTCGCTTTAGATTATTTTATATTTTATAGATTGGGTTTTGGGGATCAATTGAGAGTGATGTGAGGGGGAGGGGAGGGGCCATGTGAGATTCCACCTTCAAAAGGTTGGCCTTGTTCAGTAGAGGATAAATTATTCTTGAAACCAAGCGAAGCTCTTTCATTTTTATACCATCATGATCGTATAAGATTTCATCAATATTGTTACCTATTTGAATCCTCTTAGAATTGAGATTCGTTACATAGTCGTTGAAAAAATACAAAAGACTTATGTATGCATAGAAACTTGTCATGGATAGACTATTGGCATGCATTAAAGATATGGGAGGGTTTCTGGACTCAAATTTGAGTGACACACCCACTTTCTTCCATCATCAATTCATCATGGAAACCATAAACCCTATTTTTCATATGTTCTAGTAGATATGTTAATGATTCCAAGTTTCATATTTGTATTTGACTGAAGGTCCATCTAGTGTGAAAATTATCAAATTGAGATTTCAAGTTGATAAACCAAATATGAAATCAATCCAAGCATCATTTGATAGTGTTGCAAGAGAGACAAATGTAAATAATCTTGCGATGAATTTTCTATACTATCAACGAAAAAAGTTCGTCGATAATTTATGCCATTAGTATGTAATTTTGTACAAAAATAATGGATGTTTGGGACTACACCATGGTCAATGAATGAGGAACGAAAATTGCACGAGGACTAGACACCGACAACATGGACCTGCGAATGGGGCCAGCGTTGAAATTTTTTCAAACAGTTTTTGTAAGCACTAAAATTTGTCATGGATAGACTATTCACATGCCTTAACGATATGGGAGGGTTTCTGGACTCAAATTTGAGTGACACACCCACTTTCTTCCATCATCAATTCATCATGGAAACCATAAACCCTATTTTTCATATGTTCTAGTNCATGGAAACCATAAACCCTATTTTTCATATGTTCTAGTAGATATGTTAATGATTCCAAGTTTCATATTTGTATTTGACTGAAGGTCCATCTAGTGTGAAAATTATCAAATTGAGATTTCAAGTTGATAAACCAAATATGAAATCAATCCAAGCATCATTTGATAGTGTTGCAAGAGAGACAAATGTAAATAATCTTGCGATGAATTTTCTATACTATCAACGAAAAAAGTTCGTCGATAATTTATGCCATTAGTATGTAATTTTGTACAAAAATAATGGATGTTTGGGACTACACCATGGTCAATGAATGAGGAACGAAAATTGCACGAGGACTAGACACCGACAACATGGACCTGCGAATGGGGCCAGCGTTGAAATTTTTTCAAACAGTTTTTGTAAGCACTAAAATTTGTCATGGATAGACTATTCACATGCCTTAACGATATGGGAGGGTTTCTGGACTCAAATTTGAGTGACACACCCACTTTCTTCCATCATCAATTCATCATGGAAACCATAAACCCTATTTTTCATATGTTCTAGTAGATATGTTAATGATTTCAAGTTTCATATTTGTATTTGACTGAAGGTCCAGCTAGTGTGCAAATTATCAAATTGAGATTTCAAGTTGATAAACCAAATATGAAATGAATCCAAGAATCATTTGATATCTTTGCAAGAGAGACAAATGTGAATAATCTTGCGATGAATTTGATATACTATCAACGAAAAACGTTCGTCGATAATTTTATGCCATTAGTATGTAATTTTGTACAAAAATAATGGCTCTTGGGGACTACACCATGGTCAAGGAATGAGGAACGAGGAACAATGAAGGAGGAACGAAAATTACATGAGCACTAGACAACGGTAACATTGACTTGCGAATGGGGCCAACGTTGAAATTTTTTCAAACAGTTTCTGTAAGCACTGAAATTTGTCATGGATGGACTATTCGCATGCCTTAACGATATGGGAGGATTTTTGGACTTAAATTTGACTGACACACCCACTTTCTTCAATCATCAATTCATCATGGAAACCATAAACCCCATTTTTCATATGTTCTAGTAGATATGTTAATGATTCCAAGTTTCATATTTGTATTTGAGTGAAGGTCCAACTAGTGTGAAAAGTAAAAAAATTATATTTCAAGTTGATAAAAAAAATATGAAATGAATCCAAGCATCATTTGATATCGTCGCAAGAGAGACGAATGTAAATAATCTTGTGACAAATTTTCTATACTATTAATGAAAAAAAATTGTCGATAATTTTATGCCATTAGTATGTAATTTTGTACAAAAATAATGGATTTTGGGGACTACACCATGGTCAAGGAATGAGGAACGAGGAACGATGAAGGAGGAATGAAAATTGCACGAGGACTAGACACATGCAACATGGACCTATGAATGGGGCCAACGTTGAAATGTTTTCAAATAGTTTCTGTAAGCACTGAAATTTGTCATGGATAGACTATTCACATGCCTTAACGATATGGGAGGGTTTCTAGACTCAAATTTGAGTGACACACCCACTTTCTTCCATCATCAATTCATCATGGAAACCATAAACCCTATTTTTCATATGTTCTAGTAGATATGTTAATGATTCCAAGTTAATGATAGTATAAAATTGAGATTTCAAGTTGATAAAACAAATATGAAATGAATCCAAACATCATTTGATATTGTCGCAAGAGAGACGAATGTAAATAATCTTGCGACGAATTTTCTATACTATCGACGAAAAAAGTTTGTCGATAATTTTATGCCATTAGTATGTAATTTTGTACAAAAATAATGGATGTTTGAGACTACACCATGGTAAAGGAATGAGGAACGAGGAAGGATGAAGGAGGAATGCAAATTGCACGAGGACTAGACACCGACAACATGGACCTCTGAATGGGGCCAACATTGAAATTTTTTCAAATAGTTTCTGTAAGCAGTGAAATTTGTCATGGATAGACTATTCACATGCCTTAACTATATTGGAGGGTTTCTTGACTCAAATTTGACTGACACACCCACTTTCTTCCATCATCAATTCATCATGGAGACCATAAACCCTATTTTTCCACTAGGAGATATGTTAATGATTCAAATTTTCATATTTGTATTTGACTGAAGGTCCATCTAGTGTGCAAAGTATAAAATTGAGATTTCAAGTTGATAAACCAAATATGAAATGAATCCAAGCATCATTTGATATCGTCAAAAGAGAGAAAAATGTAAATAATCTTGCGACGAATTTGCTATACTATCAACAAAAAACGTTCATCGATAATTTTATGCCATTAGTATGTAATTTTGTACAAAAATAATGGATCTTGGGGACTACACCATGGTCAAGTAATGAGGAATGAGGAACGATGAAGGTGGAATGAAAATTGCATGAGGACTAGACACCGACAACATGGACCTGCGAATGGGGCCAACCTTGAATTTTTTTCAAACAGTTTCTGTAAGCACTGAAATTTGTCATGGATAGACTATTCAAATGCCTTAACGATATGGGAGGATTTCTGGACTCAAATTTGAGTGACACACCCACTTTCTTCCATCATAAATTCATCATGGAAACCATAAACCCAATTTTTCATATGTTCTAGTAGATATGTTAATGATTCCAAGTTTCATATTTGTATTTGATTGAAGGTCCAGCTAGTGTGCAAAGTATCAAATTGATATTTCAAGTTGATAAACCAAATATGATATGAATCCAAGCATCATTTGATATCTTCGCAAGAGAGACGAATGTAAATAATATTGCGATGAATTTGCTATAGTATTGATGAAAAACGTTCGTCGATAATTTTATGCCATTAGTATGTAATTTTGTACAAAAATAATGGATCTTGGGGACTACACCATGGTCAAGGAAGGAGAAATGAGGACCGATGAAGGAGGAACGAAAATTGCACGAGGACTAGACACCGGCAACATGGGCCTGCGAATGGGGCCAACGTTGAAATTTTTTCAAATAGTTTCTGTAAGCACTAAAATTTGTCATGGATAGACTAGTTGCATGCCTTAACGATATGGGAGGGTTTCTTGACTCAAATTTGACTGACACACCCACTTTCTTCCATCATCAATTCATCATGGAAGTCATAAACCCTATTTTTCGTATGTTCTAGTAGATATGTTAATGATTCCAGGTTTCATATTTGTATTTGAATGAAGGTCTAGCTAGTGTGAAAAGTATCAAATTGAGATTTCAGGTTGATAAACCAAATATTAAATGAATCCAATCATCATTTGATATCGTCGCAAGAGAGACGAATGTAAATAATCTTGCGACGAATTTTCTATACTATCGACGAAAAACGTTCGTCGATAATTTTATGCCATTATTATGTAATTTTGTACAAAAATAATGGATCTTGGGGTCTTGGGGACTACACCATGGTCAAGGAACGAAGAACGAGGAATGATGAAGGAGGAACGAAAATTGCACGAGGACTAGACACCGGCAACATGGACCTGCGAATGGGGCCAACGTTGAAATTTTTTCAAACTGTTTCTGTAAGAACTGAAATTTTTCATGGATATACTATTTGCATGCCCTAATGATATGGGAGGGGTTTTGGACTCAAATTTGATTGACACACCCACTTTCTTCCATCATCAATTCATCATGGAAACCATAAACCCTATTTTTCATATGTTCTAGTAGATATGTTAATGATTCCAAGTTTCATATTTGTATTTGACTAAAGGTCTAGCTAGTGTGAAAAGTATCAAATTGATATTTCAAGTTGATAAACCAAATATCAAATGAATCCAAACATCATTTGATATCGTCATAAGAGAGATGAATCTAAATAATCTTGCAACAAATTTTCTATACTGTCAATGAAAAATGTTCGTCAATACTTTTATGTCATTAGTATGTAATTTTGTACAAAAATAATGGATATTTGGGACTACACCATGGTCAAGGAATAAGGAATGAGGAACGAAAATTGCACGAGGACTAGACACCGACAACATGGACCTGTGAATGGGGCCAACATTGAAATTTTTTCAAACAATTTCTGTAAGCACTAAAATTTGTCATGGATAGACTATTCACATGCCTTAATGATATGGGAGGGTTTCTAGACTCAAATTTGAGTGACACGCCCACTTTCTTTCATCATCAATTCATCACGGAAACCATAAACCCTACTTTTCATATGTTCTAGTATATATGTTAATGATTCCATGTTTCATATTTGTATTTGACTGAAGGTCTAGCTAGTGTGAAAAGTATCAGATTGAGATTTCAAGTTTATAAGCCAAATATGAAATGAATCCAAGCATCATTTGATATCGTCAAAAGAGAAACGAATGTAAATAATCTTGCGACGAATTTTCTATACTATCGACGAAAAAAGTTCGTTGATAATTTTATGCCATTAGTATGTAATTTTATACAAAAATAATGGATCTTGGGGACTACACCATGGTCAAGGAATGAGGAACGAGGAACGATGAAGGAGGAACGAAAATTGTGCCAGGACTAGACACCAACAACATGGACCTGCAAATGGGGCCAACGTTGAAATGTTTTCAAACAGTTTCTGTAAGCACTGAAATTGTCATGGATAGACTATTCGCATGAATTAATGATATGGGAGGGTTTCTGGACTCAAATTTGACTGACACACCCACTTTCTTCCATCATCAATTCATTGTGGAAACCATAAACCCTATTTTTCATATGTTCTAGTAGATATGTTAATGATTCCAAGTTTCATATTTGTATTTGACTGATGGTCCAGCTAGCTTGCAAAGTATCAAATTGAGATTTCATGTTCTAAAAAAAACACTCTAATGTCTAACCCACTAACCATTAACCTAATACCCATAACCACTAACTCTTAATCCCTAACACACTAACATGTGACCCTTTGAATTCTAATCCCCAACACATTATCCACTAACCCATAACCCACTAATGCTTGATCCCATAATGCACTAACCCCCTAATACCTAACTCACTAACCCTAAATATACTAACCCACTAACACATAACCCTAACCCATTAACCATGGATGGAAATTATCCCGCTAACCACTAACTGGATGACAACTAAGACATCTCTATTCAAGCATTTCAACCAACAACACAAAATCATCAATAAGCACAATATAGCATATTCAAGGGAGAGTAGAGTCTACTTGACGAGGCTCGTTAAAGTTTTTAGGAGGGTCCCCAAGTCTAAATACTTGGGGCTGGTCAAGGCCTCAACTCGCCACATCTAGAAAACCCCATACAATGAAGAAGCATGCCTACTACAATTTAAACTTAGATCATTCTTATAACAACTACTGTAATTTACGACTAAACCATAACCTAATAAACCAAATACACCTTATTTTTATTAGTAAAATCATATTTACACACAACATATTCCACTAAAAAATAAAAATAAACATTACTCATCCCAAAACATACGATCCAAACAATAATCACACTACTACATATCTTTATTAAAAACTTGTAACTACATTTTTTTGACATTAAACATATACCTAATGAAATATACCTAATTCATTATTTCATTAAACATATACTTAATTCATTATTGCATTCTAGCCTTTTCTTAGTAGAACCACACACATTATTGTCTTATACTCTTTTTGAAGTCATGATAGTGTTGGGTATGTGTTATATTCTTTGCATGTGTGTGTGTGGGCACGTTAGATATGACAACTGCGTCTGACGATCCCTCGTACTAGTTCTTTGGTTGTGTCATGTGCACCAGGCGCTTTCCTATGGGGCTCCCAGGGGGGCAGGTATGCCTCCCCTGGTTACGCGCAACGACCCAATTTTTCTTTTTTGGGCGGTTTTTGCTATTTTTAGTGGTTTTGTAAATTAATCCCGGATTAAGGGATTAGGGTTTTGGTATCTATGGAATACCTAAAAACATTGTATATATTGTATTGTGAATGGTGAAATTCGATATAATGAATATAAAAAAGGTTTTCTCGGTTGAGGGTTTCCAGTATAAAATCTCTGTGTACTCTGTGTATGAGCCGTTGATTAAATTTTGTTTTGCTTAAGAATATATATGCATTTCTTTACTTCACATATTTAAAACTTATAGATAGCTCAATGCTTTATAGTAAATAAAAAATACTAGCTTGATATTTAATTATACATCATTATTCTTTGTTGTGAATATTTTATAGATTTATTATTTGCTAGTGCATTACAAAATAATTTGTCATCATATAATTACAAGGCGAGAAATATGCATATGTTTTGAAAGGTTCAAGTGACGATACTTTACATATTGATACTTAAATGTCACCACTACATATATATAAAGTTATAAGTTAATTTTCCACACAAGATATATATCTAATTCAGGCATTGTCTAACTATTTTGTGAAATGTTTTTGTTTTGGCGGAATATGACGAAACAAATCTGTTCGAAATCATTATTTTTTGTTGTTTAAAATTTATTTATGATTGTAAAAATGGATTCAACATGCTGCAAAACTCTTGGGGCACTCAGATTATATATAAATAATCACTCAAATATGAAGATCTAACAATTTCTTAATGGATTTGGACACATATCTTTGGAAAATATCACCAAAGAAGAGTCATTTCGTAGAATGTTTAAACTATGATACTCATTATTTTGTTCTAACTTATTCTCCCAAGAACAACACACATATGAGTCATGTATTGGATTATGCTACTTTTGAGGTACATTTGAGTCATTTATTGTCTTATGCATCTTTTGAGGTCATGATAGCTCATTGCTTTGTACTGAATAAAACAAATAGTTTCTTTTTACTGAATAAAAAAAATAGCTTGGGTTTTAATATACATCATAATTCTTTGTTGTTGATATTTTTTATATTATCACTTTTTGAAAAGTTCATGTGACCCTATTTTAAAAATTTATAATTATTATTGTAACTTTGTTTATTGCCTCCAAAAGTGATTTCTACATATTAATGTGAGGGAGATGTGTAATTCCTTTCACACTCAACATGAAGTTGACATATGGTATTTAGAAAAAATGTTGATATATATATATATAACTACTAAAAGTTGACAAGTGACATTTAAAAACAATATTAGTAACAATTAACTATTTCAATATCCCCCAGATGGGGTGCTACCAGGTACAACGTGTGGATAGGCCATGGGGAGGCCACCTGGCCAAACAATCAACCAATTGGTGCCCAATGGAACTAGTCCCCCCAGCACATCACCTCAAGGCTTAAACGCAGTCGTCGCCACCCCTCAGACCACACTTGTGGCTAGCTTGTTGCACGATCTGGAAGCCTTATAGTGTGAGAACTCTCATGGTGTCATGAAGGTCGCCTCACCTATCACTTCTTCTCCCCAGATATGGAACCCCGACAACTGAGCTTAGGCGTATTCATCCTCCTTTGTTTCTCAATTCTCTCCCTCTCCAACCACCCCATTTTCCTCTTCTTCTCCCTCTCTAGAGTACTATTCACTTGACCTCACAGACCCTTCTTCTTCTCCTCTATGTTTTGATCCCCAAGCCATCAATAGCCCTCGCTATGCCTCGTCTGAGAGGTAAATCCAAGAAAGGAGTAGCTTGGTACACAACTAGGGGCAAGGAGGTTCCAAATTCCGATTCTCCACCTGATAATGATGCTCTCCCTGTCTTGACTCCCATCATATCTCCCCCTCCTGCAAATCCAATTCAAGAAGTGTTGGCAGCCAATTCAATTTTTTCCATTGCCCTATAAGCTGCCTACACTTATGTCTTATGAAATTCAAATTGTCGTCACATTTTGCAAATAAACGATATTTTCATTTCTTGCAACACTTGCAAATTGGTCTCCATTTAGTTTTCACGACTGTAAGCGTAAAAACTACTCCATTGTTACTTGAACTGTCATGATCTTTGCATTGATATTTTGAGTGGCACTTACCTTTGGTTTATCATTATGTGGCTAAAAGGATTTTCGAACTGTGCCTATTTGCCTATTCTTACTTTGATTGCGCAACTTGATTTTTATTTAATTGGTAAGACATTGAGCATGTAAATTTATGGGTTATACTTGATTCTATGAATTTGCATAGGGGTCATGGTTTATTTTATTTTTATATGATGTGATCCTTATTGTTATAGCTCTTGGCTTGTCAATTTTATGAAATCGATTGTCACAATGTTTTAAAACCTTTGATTAGACATTTATGCAATGGCGCGTTGGTTAAACATTTGGGTTTTGATTTTACATTGAATATTCAATGGTTAGAAAATCTATGGTAAATGGTGCATTGGCATATTACTCTTTGTTTGATTTTTATGGTTGGCCGAATGATATGGTTTAAATCTATGTTATGATTGATTGAACAGAGGATTAATTTGGCGGTTGTACTTTGCCATTACTATTATGCATGGCAGTGAATAAACTCCACCACCCTCGCATGCGCACATTAATGCTTCCCTTTTGATCGTTCGTAGCTGTTAGCCCAAATGACTCTGCTCCTGTGTATTGGGGATTTCGAATCGAACCCTTACCATGTGCTTGCACCATGGCTCCAGTCGTGAGGGCTGAACCGAATGGGAGCCAGGCTCTGTTGATGTTCAACAGCGCCCGTAGTGACCTTGAGGACAATGGGTGGCTCCCGTTCATACAGAAATTCGAAGGTTTTAACCTCTGCGTGGTTAGGAAATTCACCATGACCTTTGATGGCTGTCGAGCCAAGGTCGGCGATGTTCAATTGCAAGTTGACGAGAAGTTTATCAGTCTTGCTACGGGTTTGCCTACCACTGGACAACGATGGTCCAAGAATATCAAAGTAGAAGAGGTCCCTTGCACACTGCTCTTCCAGTCGCGTAAGGTTAGCTCATGTGATAAAGGCTTACCTGTGACCATGTTGAAGCAACGCTGGCATGACTTATTGATGATTATCAAACAGTTTATCACCTCTGAAGGTCGGTATGGTTTTGTTTTCTTCCACCACCTTCGTTTGCTTATGGTTTTTATGGGTTACCAGCTCAATATGCCCTATTACTTGCATAGAAGCCTGTTTAAAATGTCTAAGAAATACAAAAGGAACCAGGCTTACAGCAACCTCTTTCACTATGGGCTGGTTAAAATGATTGTTGTTTATCATTTGGGGTTACATGGAGACTGTTAGAACGATTTCCTTGTTCGGAATGATTTTGAGGATTCGAATCCTCCACAGGTTGACAAACCTATGGTGACCGAGGACAAGGCTATACCCCCGGTACCCTACAGCACTCTGTTACCTAAACCCTTACCCGACTCACCTATCAACCTACACCATACTGTGACCAAGGATGTCGAGATTGTTAAGCCTGCGGGCAAAAAGCCCAAAGCCAAACCTACTGCAAATGTCAAAGGCAAAAAGAATGCCTGTCTAATTTCTTGGATGGAGAGGAATAAGCCAAAACCCCTAGTCGAGCTTAATCCTATCGTGTTAAGTGAATATTCTGACTCGGAAGTGGATAGTTTTTTGGCTAGTGAATACCCCTATTCGGAAGGTTTGTGTGTCGAACCCTCGTATGACTTCGTGTCAAACCTACCACCTTGCCTACAAAACGACCCTAACTACCCAGGAATTAAGTTGCCTTGTGAAACCCCCGGTCATTCATCTAAACCCCCTCCTGCTCTGCCTAAACCTACAACGCCACCCTGTGATCAATGTGGCTCGTGGTTAGAGACGTATTACCTTGATGTGTCGATGCTACAGTCAAAGATTAAATCTTTGGAGGACCAGGTTACACTACTTACCCGTCAAAAGGATGAGCTATAGACCACTGATAAGAGACAAAGAACGACAAGCTCCATCTTGTTTAAAAATGTGGAATCGGCCACGGCTGTGGTGAATTCTAAGTTGGCATAATTGGATAGCCTCGTCGTCACATAGGTATGTGTAATATCAATCATTTTTGTAAATAGTATGAGTTTATATAACGATTCGAATTTGGTTTTGAATAGCTCTGTTCAGCATTGATTGGTTTCGTTACATTGTATACTTAGCCTTCCTTTGACCGAATGGAATTTTGTTTCCCATTTTAGCTTCGATTAGATTTTAATCGATTTGATTGATTTGGTATGGATTTGAGTTGTTTTATTTAGCCAAAATGAATGCTCTGTTGTAGACACAAGTTGTTTCTCATATTTCGATTATGAACATAATCGCATTTCATTTTGATTTCGTTATAATGTATATGCTATGATTGGTAGCAATTGTGATATGGTTAACTGTTATGGTTTTATGTCCATATGATTTTTGATCAACAAGAATACAATTCGGATTATTCTCAATATGATCCTGTTAAGATATATCCAAATCAATTCATAATGGTTATGTGAAAAACCCAGCTGGTTAATTCGTATTGGTTTGTTGTTAGATCGACCCTGTTATCAGTTGGATTCGTATTTGCGATGGATATTCTGTTCGATTAGATTTGTGAAACAATATTGAATTCATGATTTGTTTCTATATATAACCCAGTCGTGATTTGTTTGGCATTAATGATTTAGTTCAAATCTAATCGAGCCTATATGCACATTTTACCAATTATCACTTATGTCAATTCTATCGTGATTGTGGTCAAAGTCGAATCAATCTGGTTATGATTTTGTATGAATTATCTGTCTGAATTAATCCACCTGTGGAGCGAACTGTTTGATGTCATAATAGTTATAACAATTGTAAAACGATTCTATTTTTTATCGTATCTCCTGCTTTGGAAAAACACAACGTTTCATATGATTTTGCTTGATTGCACTACTTTCGAATTGGATGTAAAATGATTTGTAAAACTGTTTGGCTTTGATTCTGTCTACCCGACTATGATGGAAATCGAAACAGGGCATGCTTCTCTGTCTATTTGGTTATTGGATTTTGATCCTATTCGATTCTAATTGGATATGGAACAGTCTTGTTACTGTTTGACCCGATTTTATGGTAAAAGGAAACATAGCATTCTTACCCCTGTTTTCGTCTGAATCACTTTTGATAATGTTTTAATATTGAATGATAAAATCAATTTAATCATTAGTGATTCATTTTAAATGATCTATTGAAAGAAAATTGGATTTGATTCTTTTAAAAAAAAAAAAAATTGATTTGATTTCGATTTTGGTCCTGTATGCTATTTTAGACTAGCTACAGAATCAGATGATTCTGTAGCTAAGTCTGTAGAATCAAATTTTTATTGTTTTGTAAATGAAATACCTTTCTAACTTTCTTATTTTTGATCTATTGCAGATGAATTCGAAATTACAGTGGATTTGATGAGCAGTTAGGGGATATTTCAAATATTTCACTTGCATTTTAGTTTCCTAGTTTAGTTGATTTTGGGAATATCTTCCCAGATTATGTAAACAGTTTGATATTATCCACAGGGAGGTTTTACCCTGTGGAGAGACTTATATATACTTATTATTTTTGTAATAATGATATCCTCATTCGTGGGAGAACAAGGATATGGAATTCTAATACAGACTGAGGCAGAATTTGGTGTTTTGTTACAGCTTTAGTTTCTCATTATATCAACATTTTGTTTCATGTTGTGTATATCAATTTGTATTTGGTTAATGACTTCTTTAGCTATCTTAGTCATGTGCAAATGATATAATTTAATCACTGTAATCCATATCTGATTTATTCTAGTGTTTAAAGAACATAGCAATTTCTTAATTCAGTTTGTGAACGACATATTTCTCTTCTTCATAAGTTGGATTATTAAGTATAAGTTTTTGCATAACAGGTTTCCCTTATTGCAGAGATTTATAAATCATAAAATTGTTATGATTTTTTATGTCTTGTTTGTTCTGTAAACAAATCAAAGAGCAGCGCAGCCTATCGTTTACGAGAAGCTTATGGACTAACCGGTGCGAGTTTACTTCCTCCGACCAGCTTCGAAGTCATCATACACAGGACAAATTAGGAGCGCTTCCAGGTCAATCTGTCATTTATCTGTTAGCATATTTGTTA
>SNQJ01S0008568.1:4015-19077 GCA_010110895.2 Picea sitchensis | reverse complement strand
CAGATGAAGAGGATTTCTCAGTTATAAAAACGTTGCCGAATATATTGAAACTTTTATAAATGAAGTTTCTCTTTCTTTTCTCTGCAACGATCCTGTACATACTCCCTCTCGTGCCCTCTCATCCTCCTCCTCTACATTCTATTTTCTTTTATTTCTAATAACATTTAACAAACCATGCCTGGTTTTTGGGCATTCTCCTATTTTTAGAAAAACTAATTCCTAGTTTTATTCAACACTTAGAACAGGTGGCTCAGTCTCCTCGCAGGGAGCTATTTGATAACTATCTATTCNAGATCTATCTCTAATTTTGACAACAAGGCTATCTACTTAGATTAATGGAATATAGATTTGTTTAACCTATTGTTCATTCAAACTCAAAATGTTGTTCTAGATCACAACATGTGCCCACTCCACCATGAAGTCGAACTAATGCTCCTGCATCACAAGGAAATATGAAACTCTATTAAGATACATATTGATGCACTTTCACAAGCTTCTCTACCCATTGAAAACAAAAACACATGTAAATTTTCCAACAAAGTAATAACCCTGCTATTTGATAGTACCTACACACCAATTAAGCCAATGGCCATCACTCCCTACTCCAATAGGTGTGCTACTCTTGCACACTTTTCCCTAGATTCTATCAGAAGTAATGTTAATGGCTCTCACATTGAATTTTTACAATAGATATCATATCCAAATCTAAAACAAGCCACTAATATACCCATTCACATGCATACATTCCAATGATGCAAAAACATTTCTCACTGTCACATCATTATAAAACGTGTATATTGGGAGTGTTTTGGTGAAAGATAAATGATGTCAACCAACGATCAAATTTGAACTCGTCCCAGCGCTTCTAAAGGGTTCCAACTTGTCATAGAAGGGTTTGTCCAAATTTTCCCTTCAAAAACAATTTAAGAATTAAATTTAACACGTCCAATGGGAAGTGCGAAATTTATTAGAATCTTTCAAAAGAAGGGAAAACTTTTAAATATCCTGCCAAAATTGATTTTAAGATGCACCAGAAAATATACCAAATATGGGATTTAACATCTATATTTAAGGATCCAGAGTTTGAATGATTTCAAATTTGATCTGAATTCAGACCTCACATTGAAATATATGCTATAATTGCACCCCACCTAAGAATTTTTTTATGTCCATGCTTTCCTATAATTACACCCCACCTAAGAAATTATCTTATAGGCCGAGGATTTGTATTATGGAAGAATGAGCATACCAAAATCGACCTCTCTCATTTATTTTCTCAGTCTAAGGATTTGTAGTTTAAGGATTTTTTATAGTTTCAAAGGTCATTAGAAAATTAGTAGGTAAGTTGTATGTGAGTAGGAAAGTGTGATTTTTAAATGGAGGGAAATATTTCAAATCATAAAGAGGAATTAACTATAAATAAACCCAGTCATCTTTGTTTGTTAAGAAAACTGTTTTATATGTATAATGGTGATTTTTTTTTATGGTAAATATCAAACATATTTTATGTTTTCAATTAACCTAAAGAATACATTATTTTTCTGTTCATCTAGATTATTTAACAAGGGAAATCCATCTTAACTATGTATCTATTATGCACATCTCCCTCATTCTCAACCCACAATATTGAAATAGTTTTTTTTTTGTAAATTAGTAATTGTATTAGGGCCTTGTTGAAAAAGTTACAAGTTGTCTATCATGAGTGGCAACAATGTCCATATGGGAAACCATTCTTGGAACTTGTCCAAAAAATAGAGTGTCACTTGTCCAAAAAAATATAGTATGACATGCATAAACTACAGTTACATACAGGGCGAAAAGATGAGAGTAAACTAAATAGAGCGGGCTGCCTATAACCTAAACAAAGTTGGCTAAGAAAAAAAAGAGATAAAACCTAAAACAATAGAACATTAGAAACCTAGACCAAGCCTTGGGCCCGCGAAGTCCTGGGTCTTTTTCATTTTTCCCCTGTATCGATCCGTAATTTCCTACCAAAGGTCCCATAGAAAGGACATTAGAATGTCCACTCTACTCCATCGCTCGACATCCTTCTTCTACAAATCCCAAAGTGCGGATTTGATGTCCTCTTGTCCTCTGGTGAGTTTGCACAGTGAAGTTGTGATCACTTCCCGATCAACGCACTTATTGCAGGTAAATCGAAGTGGGGAGTTGGACGAGGTGGAGGGAAGGGGTGAGGGAGCAGAGGCAGCTTCAAAGTGGTGGTGAGGTGGGGAGAAAGGAGGAGGCAAGCAACAAGGTGGAGAGGGGGGGGGGAGGTGCATAGCACAGAGAATTCCCCAAGTTGTCAAACCACTCTGCCCGACATCCATAGGGGTTTGAGAGTGGTGACAGGTCCTGGGTGACTTCTTGTTGGCGGGCGAAATTGACCGTCCGTCAATTGAGAGAGTGGAACTAGTCCGGGGTTGTCTAATAACCCAAGTCGTTTGGAATGAACCACCCTGACGGGTTTAACGGCTCCGTTGGCCGCTCTAAAGTCCTAAGAAAACCAAAGAGAAAACTAATCTAAACTAACTAATCTATCTAAAACAAATAAAACTAACTAAACTAACTAAAACTAAATACAAGAAACTAAACTAACTAACAATAAATAAAAACAAACTAATACACTAATCTAATTAAAACAAACTACTAATTAAATTAAACTAAAACTAAATATAAACTACTCTAACTATTCTATATACAAACTACTAATTATTATTACACTAACTCTAACAATTAAATATCTAATTACTAATTGAATTACAACTTATTCACAAATATACAATATCTACAAGTTGCAGATTTGAATAAAACCTGTAAAACTCATGTGTTTTCTACCCTAAGACAGCCATAAATATTTTTTGATTTTTATGATTTTATGAGAAAGAAATAAAACTTACTGAAATTAAACAATCTAATATATTTACTGAAATTAAAAAATATAATATATTAAACATATATATCTAACTAATAATACTAACAAATATGCTAACAGATAAATGATAGATTGACCTGGAAGCGCTCCTAATTTGTCCTGTGTATGATGACTTCGAAGCTGGTCGGAGGACGTAAACTCGCACCAGTTAGTCCATAAGCTTCTCATAAACGATAGGCTGCGCTGCTCTTTGAGTTGTTTACAGGACAAACAAGACATAAAAAATCATAACAATTTTATGATTTATAAATCTCTGCAATAAGGGAAACCTGTTATGCAAAAACTTATACTTAATAATCCAACTTATGAAGAAGAAAAATCTATCGTTCACAAACTGAATTAAGCAATTGCTATGTTCTTTAAACACTAGAAGAAATCAGATATGGATTACAGTGATTAAATTATATCATTTTCACATGACTAAGATAGCTAAAGTAGTCATTAACGAAATACAAATTGATATACACAACATGAAACAAAATGTTGATATAATGAGAAGCTAAAGTTGTAACAAAACACCAAATTCTGCCTCAGTCTGTATTAGAATTCCATATCCTTGTTCTCCCACGAATGAGGATATCATTATTACAAAAATAATAAGTATATATAAGTCTCTCCACAAGGTAAAACCTCCATGTGGATAATATCAAACTGTTTACATAATCTGGGAAGATATTCCCAAAATCAACTAAACTAGGAAACTAAAATGCAAGTGAAATCTTTGAAATATCCCCTAACTGCTCATCAAATCCACTGTAATTTCGAATTCATCTGCAATAGATAAAAAATAACAAGTTAGAAAGGTATTTCATTTACAAAACAATAAAAATTTGATTCTACAGACTTAGCTACATAATCATCTGATTCTGTAGCTAGTCTAAAATAGCATACAGGACCAGAATCGAAATCAAATCAAATCTTTTTTTTTTTTTAAAGAATCAAATCCAATTTTCTTTCAATAGATCATTTAAAACGAGTCACTAATGATTAAACTGATTTTATCATTCAATATTAAAACATTATCAAAAGTGATTCAGACGAAAACAGGGGTAAGAATGCTTTGTTTCCTTTTACCATAAAATTGGGTCAAACAGTAACAAGACTGTTCCATATCCAATTAGAATCGAATAGGATCAAAATACAATAACCAAATAGAGAGAGAAGCATGCCCTGTTTCGATTTCCATCATAGTCGGGTAGACAGAATCGAAGCCAAACAGTTTTACAAATCATTTTACATCCAATTCGAAAGTAGTGCAATCAAGCAAAATCATATGAAACGTTGTGTTTTTCCAAAGCAGGAGATACGATAAAAAATAGAATCGTTTTACAATTTTTATAACCGTTATGACATCAAACAGTTCGCTCCACAGGTGGATTAATTCAGACAGATAATTCATACAAAATCATAACCAGATTGATTCGGCTTTGACCACAATCACGATAGAATTGACATAAGTGATGATTGGTAAAATGTGCATATAGGCTCGATTAGATTTGAACGAAATCATTAATGCCAAACAAATCGCGACTGGGTTATATATAGAAACAAATCATGAATTCAATCTTGTTTCACAAATCCAATCGAAACAAAATATCCATCGCAAATACGAATCCAACTGATAACAGGGTCGATCTAACAGCAAACCAATACGAATTAACTGGCTAGGTTTTTCACATAACCATTATGAATTGATTTGGATATATCTTGATAGGATCATATTGAGAATAATCCGAATTGTATTCTTGTTGATCAAAAATCATATGGACATAAAACCGTAACAATTAACCATATCACAATTGCTACCAATCATAGCATATACATTATAACGAAATCAAAACGAAATGCGATTGTGTTCAGAATCGAAATATGAGAAACAACTTGTGTCTACAGCAGAGCATTCATTTTGGCTAAATCAAACAACTCAAATCCATAACAAATCAATCAAATCGATTAAAATCTAATCGAAGATAAACTGGGAAACGAAATTCCATTCAGTCAAAGGAAGGCTAAGTATACAATGTAACGAAACCAATCAATGTTGAACAGAGCTATTCAAAACCAAATTCGAATCGTTATATAAACTCATACTATTTACAAAAATGATTGATATTACACATACCTGTGTGACGACGAGGCTATCCAATTATGCCAGCTTAGAATTCACCACAGCCATGGCCGATTCCACATTTTTAAACAAGATGGAGCTTGTCGTTCTTTGTCTCTTATCAGTGGTCTGTAGCTCAGCCTTTTCATAGGTAAGTAGTGTAACCTGGTCCTCCAAAGATTTAATCTTTGACTGTAGCATCGGCACATAAAGGTAATACCTCTCTAACCACGAGCTGCATTAATCACAGGGTGGCGCTGTAGGTTTAGGAAGAGCAAGAGGGGGTTTAGATGAATGACCGGGGGTTTCACAAGGCAGCTTAATGCCTGGGTAGTTAGGGTCATTTTGTAGGCAAGGTGGTAGGTTTGACACGAAGTCATACGAGGGTTCGACACACAAACCTTCCGAATAGGGGTATTCACTAGCCAAAAAACGCTCCACTTCCGAGTCAGAATCTTCACTTAACACGATAGGATTAAGCTTGACTGGGGGGTTTGGCTTATTCCTCGCCATCTGAGAAATTAGACGGGCATTCTTTTTTCCTTTGACATTTGCAGTAGCTTTGGCTTTGGGCTTTTTGCCCGCAGGCTTAACAGTCTCGACATCCTTGGTCATAGTATGGTGTAGGTTGATAGGTGAGTCGGGTAAGGGTTTAGGTAACAGAGTGTTATAGGGTACCGGGGGTATAGCCTTGTCCTCGGTCACTGCAGGTTTGTCAACCTGTGGAGGATTCGAATCCTCAAAATCATTCCGAACAAGGAAATCATTCCAACAGTCTCCATGTAACCCCAAATGATAAACAACAATCATTTTAACTAGCCCATAGTGAAAGAGGCTGCTGTCAGCCTGGTTCCTTTTGTATTTCTTAGACATTTTAAAGAGGCTTCTATGCAAGTAATAGGGCATATTGAGCTGGTAACCCATAAAAACCATAAGAAAACGAAGGTGATGTAAGAAAACAAAACCATACCGACCTTCACAGGTGATAAACTGTTTGATAATCATCAATAAGTCATGCCAGCACTGCTTCAGCATGGTCACAGGTAAGCCTTTATCACAGGAGCTAACCTTATGTGACTGGAAGAGCAGTGTCCAAGGGACCTCTTCTACTTTGCAATTCTTGGACCATCGTTGTCCAGTGGTAGGCAAACCCATAGCAAGACTGATAAACTCGTCGTCAACTTGCAATTGAACATCGCCGACCTTGGCTTGACAACAATCAAAGGTCATGGCGAATTGCCTAACCACGCAGAGGTTAAAACCTTCGAATTTTTGTCTGAACGAGAGCCACCCATTGTCCTCGAGGTCACTGCGGGCGTTGTCGAACATCAACAGAGCATGGCTCCCATTCAGTTCAGCCCTCATGACTGGAGCCATGGTGCAAGCACATGGTAATGGTTCGGTTCGAAATCCCCAATACATAGGAGCAGAGTCATTTGGGCTAACAGCTACGAACGATCAAAGGGGAAGCATTAATGTGCGCATGCGAGGGTGGTGGAGTTTATTCACCGCCATGCATAATAGTAATGGCAAAGTACAACCTCCAAATTAATCCTATGTTCAATCAATCATAACATAGCTTTAAACCATATCATTCGTCCAACCATAAAAATCAAACAAAGAGTAATATTCCAATGCGTCATTTACCATAGATTTTCTAACCATTGAATATTCAATCTAAAATCAAAACCCAAATGTTTAACCAACACGCCATTGCATAAATGTCTAATCAAAGGTTTTAAAACATTGTGACAATCGATTTCATAAAATTGACAAGCCAAGAGCTATAACAATAAGGATCACATCATATAAAAACAAAATAAACCATGACCCCTATGCAAATTCATAGAATCAAGTATAACCCATAAATTTACATGCTCAATGTCTTACCAATTAAATAAAAATCAAGTTGCGCAATCAAAGTAAGAATAGGCAAATAGGCACAGTTCGAAAATCCTTTTAGCCACATAATGATAAACCAAAGGTAAGTGCCACTCAAAATATCAATGCAAAGATCATGACAGTTCAAGTAACGATGGAGGAGTTTTCACGCTTACAGTCGTGAAAACTAAATGGAGACCAATTTGCAAGTGTCGCAAGAAATGAAAATATCGTTTATTTGCAAAATGCGACGACAATTTGAATTTCAGAAGACATAGGTGTAGGCAGCTTATAGGGCAATGGAAAAAATTGAATTGGCTGCCAACAATGGCAACGCACTGGTAGAAACGGTTATCTCTGTCAAAAGAAATAAATTCAGATTAGGACAGCAAAGAAAATTTCAACTTAAAAACAACAACCAGAAAATCGTACAAACATCATCATTTACCATCTTTTCCAGCGATGTTTTAAAAGATGAAAACTAATAACAGTCTTAAGATCAACAAGTCACGATATTAATGATAAAATCCTCAATACTGTTGGCATGGCCACTGCTACCAGGAGGCGTCCATAGCCTCGACAGGGTTTCCATTTAACCCACTCTGACATCTGTATCTTGTCAAGAAGTTCTATATCAAAATAAAGGACATTAAAGAGGTTTCTTATATCTTTTCACAGATTTTCATGTACCCAACATTGCTTCGCTGCCAGCAGGCCTGTTCAGTACCCCGGCGAAGTTGTCTTGGCGCCATGCATGCATTTACCCGCTGCCAGCGGACCTGTTCAGTATCCCGGCGGGCTTACAAGCACTTCCCATAGCTCTTATTAATATTTTTCTTTTTTTTTCTTTCTGTAGATAGCTAAGCGGGGTGACGCTGATAATCTTGATATTTTAACATATTTTTTTCAGACCTCATCAGAATTTTTTAACACTGTCCTTTATTAAACTCCAGAAATGTTTTATTTACAAAAACAACTTCCTACGACAGGGAGACATCTTTTGATTCATTCCTTTATGGAAAAGGGACAGCGTAAAAAGATAATAGATGATCATGACAAACTTTGCTCAGAGATTGAAATCAGTAAACTTCTTTCAAACAAAATTTTCCAACATAAATATCAGTTTCAGAAATATATCATTGATGTTCGTATAATCTTTCAGAAGTTATTTCAGCGAAGAAATTTTTCTATGGTCTTTGTCTGAATGGCTCAGTGCACAGGTATGCATATCTTTTAAAAAAAAACACAAAAAACTGATCAATCCAAATCAAAACCAAAATAGAAAGCAAACGAAAAATGAAAACAAAAGAAATATTTACATAATATACAAGGGTGGTTATCAAGCAAAGTATTTTTTCAGGGCTTGGCCATTCAACGGATAGGTGTCAAGCTGCCCTTCAAGATTTTGTAATCGAAAGGAACTAGGACCCAACTTTTCAGCAATTAAAAATGGCCCAAGCCATAAGTTTTGGAATTTGGTGTGCTCACCCTTTCCTTCGTGTGGTTTGTCCCACTTCAAAATGAGATCACCTATTTCAAAATTCCTATCAGAAGCAAAATTATAATCGAACCATCTTTTAATCATTTGTTGATGTTGATCTAATTTACGCTTAGCTTGGGTTCTTACTTTTTCCAACTTCATCAAAGCGTTAATACGGCTTTCTAAAGGGGGACAATCTTCTTCTTGGACTTTTTGTGACAATTGAAGCGAAGGAAGAAGAATGTGAGGTGGCAGAATGGCTTCTCTTCCATAAAGGAGAAAAAAGGGGGAGTTACCTATAGCGGCTTTGGGTGTTACCCTATCAGCCCATAGTGCATTCAACAGTGCATTGTGCCAGTTCTTGTGATTTTCAACCACGGTTCTCTTGATAATTTTGATCAAGTTCTTGTTTGTCGATTCTGCTAAGTCGTTGCCCTGGGGGTAGTAACTAGCAAAATACTTCAGCTTTATTCCTTTCTCCAAAGAGAACTCACTCATCTCTAGAGAAGAAAAGTATGACGCGTTATCAAAGACTAGACAATCAGGGATACTGAAACGAGTGATAATATTCAAGTTCAGAAAAGCAATCACCTGACTTGTGTTAACAGTTCTTAGCATGGCAGCTTCAGACCATCGAGTAAAGTAATATGTGGCTGTCACAATATACTTGTGCTGTTGTGAATATAGAGGGTTAATAGGACCTATGATATCAAGGCCCCATTGCTGGAAAGGAGAATCGACTGAGACGGGTTGCAAGGGAAAGGCTGGTTTTTGAAACCGCCCTGATGCTTTCTGACAAATGATACATTTACGAGACAAGGCATGGGCGTCTCTAAAAAGCGTGGGCCAGTAGTAACCGGCTCTTAAAACCTTATGAGCAGTAGTGTCACCACCAAAGTGACCACCAGCTTCTCCTGCATGCAACTCAAGCAATACTTTTTCTGCTTCTTCTTTTTCAAGACAACGCATCAGTACGCCATCAAAATTTTGACGAAACAGTATACCGTTAACTAGATGAAAGGAGGCGGACTTTAGTCTCAACGCTCTTCTCTTGGCGGGGTCTAGGTGACGGGGTGCTGATCCATGTTCAAGACAAAATCTAATATCATCGTACCAAGGACTTACGAGGTTTTGCACGCAACAAATCAAACTTTCATCGCGTTGTTCTAGGTTTGACGTATCACTGTCCTCTTGTTGTCCTATTTCTGAATCAACAACCAACTTACACAATCCTTGACCTCTCACGATCTGTGCTGGGGTGATCTCTAAGTAATACTCCTGCAAGGAGGTGACCCAGTTGGCTCTCTTCTCTCCTAACTCCTTTTGCACTAACAAATTCCTTACAGCAGAGTAGGGGACAATGACTTTCGTCCTTGACTTCAAAAGATAGGACCAGAAGTGCTTTACTGCTTTGAAAACAACATAGGCTTGCCGATCGACCACTGGGTAGTTAAGTTTAGCACCTTTGAAAGCAGAGCTTATAAAGGCGATGGGTACTTCGTTGTTCTCAGAATTCTTCTGAGTTAGGACTGCGACATAGGAACGATCAGAGGAAAAAGTATAGAGCGTAAAATATTGAGAGAAATCAGGGCTCATGAGAGACGGGGCGTCTATTATGGCCTTCTTTATGTCATTAAAAGCTTGGTTTTCTGTGGGTCCCTAGTGATATTGGGTGTCTTTCTTAATCAAGTTCTGGAGAGGCCTGACCATTTCGGAGAAACTGGGGACAAATCTTCTCACGAAATTAATCTGGCCTAGGAAAGACTGCATGAATTTTTTGAATGTAGGTGGGGAAAGTTTAGCGATGACTTGAGTCCTCTCAGGGTCAATAATCATCCCATCACTAGACACAATGAATCTTAGGAGCTTACCATGTTCTACTGCAAAGATGGACTTCTTGGGGTTCAAGGAGATGCCGTATTTACGACATCGTAGCAGAACGGCTCGTAAGTGAGCTAGATGATCGTCTTTGTTCTTAGAATAAACGGTCACATCATCTAAGTAAACTACTATGGAGTGATTGATTAAGCCTCAAAAAGCAATGCCCATTGCTCTCTGAAAGGTAGCACCAGAATTAATCAATCCAAAAGGCATTTTGCGATAAGCATAAGTGCCCCACGGGGTACGGAAGGTAGTTTTTAGTTGGTCTGGCGGAGACATCAAAACTTGGTTGTATCCAGAGAAACCATCTAGTAAGGATAGCCTCCCAGAACCAGATACTTGTTGAAGGATCTGTTCCATGGGCGGGACAGGATAATTATCTTTGTCAGACGCTTTGTTGAGGTTTCAGAAATCAACACAAAGTCGAATTTCCCCGTTTTTCTTCCGAACTGGGACGAGGTTGGATACCCATTGAGTGTGTCTAACAGGAAAAATTATTTTAGCACTTAGGAGTTTATTCAATTCTTTTTGAACGGTCGGTTCTAATTTAGGGTGCATTTTCCTCAATTTCAGTTGGAAGGGAAAGGTTTAGGGCTTCATTGGGATGACATGCTGTATAATATTAGGATCAAACATTTTAAGATCGTCGTAATTCCATGCAAAGACATCCTTAAATTCTTTAAATAATTTAACAAAAGAAGCTTTCTCTTGTTTAGAACATCCCAAGCCTAGATTGATACACTGAGGATTTTCATTAGTCCCTAAATTGACTTTTTCATAAGACAACGAGGAACTATTAGTTTTGCAATTGACTGTCTTTTTAAATTTATCTTCAAAATCATAAAACTTTTCTAATCTAACAAAAAATTTGGGTATGTAATTTACCATGTTCGATAGAGCTTCAGGAGATTTCGGATTAGGTATTACCGTAAAGTTGTGCAAATTGTCGTTGTGCGTTCGTTCATCTATCACTGCGCCTTGAAAGGTTTCTTCCATGTGCAGAAAGTTAATGATCTGCTGATCATCGTCAAATACTCTCCAGTTTGTGATATTGTCAGGAACAGATGGTCGAAACAATAGCTCCACGGAGAATGTGTTTGGGGATAAGCCTTCTGTAGGGAGAAGTTTAGAGGCAACATTAGCTAGTAGATCTGCTTCAACATTATTTAGTCTAGGAATGGAATTTATATTAAAAGAAGAAAATTTGTTCATTAAACTCCATACCTCAGACTGGTAACTTTTGAGATACGGGGAAAGACAGTGTATAGAGTCTCTTACCTGTCTAACCACTATTTCAGAGTCACCGAATACAACCAGATTTTGAATGTGCATGTCCAAGGCTTTTTTGAGACCTTGCAGTAAAGCCTCATATTCTGCAGTATTGTTAGTACATTCAAATTCTAGTCTAAAAGCCAATAATGTCTTGTTACCTAACGGATCGATAATGATGCTACCTGCACCAGCTCCTTCTTTAGACTTGGAACCGTCGAAATATAGAGACCAAATTTGATTTCCATTGGGCTTATGGGACTGTTGCATAGAAGCCATTGGTTGCACGTATGCTATGATCTCAGACTGTTGTTCTGGACTGTTGATAGGTGAAACTTCAGCCATGAAATTTCCGAAGAAGGTGTCCATCCCTTGGACTTCAGGTGAATCGACAGGAGGTGTATATGGTTCATTAGGGTCGTTCAAATCTGTGACCGTGAACTTAAGGTAATGCTCACGATTTACCCTGATCTTGTTGGGATTACCGCTCTCTGGAAGCCATAAGTGAGACCAGTCCGTTGTGAAGTAACCATGTAGCTGCTCTGACCAGTCCCTGCTAAAAAACAGACCATACACCTCTGGAATATCCACCACAATTATATCAATAACCTGATGAACCTTTGGGTTAGACGATAATCTAATCAATACATTTTTTAGTTCGCCTATAACTTTAACATCTGTTCGATCATGTTGTATGATTTTCAAAGAAGATGGTTCCACTTCAGCGTTAATCTTTTGGCAGACAGACTAAGGCATCACATTTGATGATGCTCCTGAGTCAACCATACAATTATGCACATTTCTGTTGAATATTTCGAAAGTTAAAAGAAAAGGAGGTACATTCTTGTGAGTACTTAGAGTAGTAACTTGTGGTTTCTTACTCGCAGTTTCTAATGCTACTTTATTTACATTATTTACATTATTTACAGGAGTTACAGGAAGGCTTCCTTTATCTTGAGGATCAGGATTGTTTTTAGTGGAAGTCTTCTGCGGCACTTTGCTTTGCACAACCTTGTTACCATTTGAATTACAATTCTTGCCATTTTCTGAAATATTTTGCAACATCTTTTGTAACAAAAATGGAAACTTCAACAACTCATAAATAGAAATGTTAGCCCTTAATTTTTTAAGGTCTTCAACAACATCATAATCTAATTTGGGACTGACATTATTCTGTTTAATTTCTGCTGATTTAGATGGCTTGGGAGATGAAGTTGTAGTGTTCTCGGTAGGAGGTTTGTTTGTTGTCTTACTCCTAGTGTTGTAAGGGTGAACAGTCTCGAAGTTAGCTTGAAAGATGCTATCCGAGAAGTGTCCAAAGATGTTTGGAAAAGACTCTTCTTCTTGAACTGTTTCCTGCTCGACTTCCTCCTGAGGGATTTCAGGAGGCATCAAGTTATCTTGGGCTTCTAGAATTGTCTGAAAAGCACATTGCAAACTTTCTAGGTTCAAACCTTCGGGGTTTGGATTAGGCCAATTGGTGGGAAAAGGCTTTCGGAAAGGAGGTTTGTAGGGTCCTTTACTCGAAGAAGCTTCTTCAGTTGACCTTTTTAAATCTATAACTTGATTAGACAATTTTTGTACAACTTTAGTTAGATTTTCCAAATCAGTATTTCCAGGTTGTGTTTTGCTTTGAGTAGGTCTAGAGAGAATTTCAATCTTCTTTTTGGAAGAAGAAACAGTCTCAGTTTCATTTCTAGAAGAGTCCTTAAGGCTAAGTATGTCCTTTTCAATCTGAGTAGCCTCTTCGAAGGCTTCTAACAATGTGGCCTTTTTAGAACGTTTGACCCAAATAGCTATACTTTGATGTAGAGATTTAGTGTAGTAAGCTATTACAAGACTCTCAGCAGGCATAGAATCTGCAGGGATTCGATTTTTAAGCGTTAAGAATCTTTGATTAAAATCTTTAACTTTTTCTTTTGGGTTCATTTTTAATCTTGAAAGATCCATGACTAAGACTTCCAGAGGTTTACCATCTCCAAATTTTTCCAAAAAGCATGACTCAAACTTTTCCCAAGACACTATGGTATTGGGCTGTTGGGAAAAGTACCAAGTGGATGCATTACCCTCAAAAGTATAAGGGAACAACCTACAGACAACATCTTCATGTTCAACATTACAGAGTCTGATGGCTAACATAAATTTTTTGATATGATCTTCAGCTATCTGTTTTGAATCAGGATCAAACTTGGTAAGCCACTTCTTCGGGTGCTTAGGTAAAGGGTGTTGGGCTCCAGGTACAACTACAACATCCTGGTCCAACCAGGGTCTAGCAAGGTTGTTCTGATTTTCCATTGGGGTAGTGGGTGTGGAAGGATGAGAAGGTGATTTTCCTTCGTCAGAAGAGGAATCCCCTCCAGAAGAGGAAGGAGATGAGGGAGGTGGTGAAGGAGGTATCCCAGATCCTCTTGCAACAGGATTTGTGTTTGGATCTGTAGGATTCACAGTGAGGTTAATATCACCTAAATGCTCTCTGATATCAGAGAAGTCTAAAGGTTGACCCCACGGATGGTTT
This sequence comes from Picea sitchensis, assembly GCA_010110895.2. NCBI lineage: Eukaryota > Viridiplantae > Streptophyta > Pinopsida > Pinales > Pinaceae > Picea > Picea sitchensis. The sequence goes on along the minus strand of SNQJ01S0008568.1, from coordinate 5,009 downwards.
GGTTGCCTAAGACGAGCTAAGGCACTATGTGTTTTAAGAAGAGATTGACGGATAATCTCTTGTGTATCACCACCTGTAGGATTAGGGGTTGTTGGCTCAGCTGTGATCTGAGGATCTTCGGTTGAAGTAGTTGTTGTTTGAGGGGGAATATTATGTTGTGAATGGCTTCTAGTCACTATAGGTGATTGATTAGGGGGGGGAGGAGTCTTGCGACTGCCTCGTGCCATTAATTAAGTTCAGGCCCTCCTTCTAGCGCCATTTGTTGGCGGGCGAAATTGACCGTCCGTCAATTGAGAGAGTGGAACCGGTCCGGGGTTGTCTAATAACCCAAGCCGTTTGGAATGAACCACCCTGACGGGTTTAACAGCTCCGTTGGCCGCTCTAAAGTCCTAAGAAAACCAAAGAGAAAACTAATCTAAACTAACTAATCTATCTAAAACAAATAAAACAAACTAAACTAACTAAAAAAAACTAACTAAAACTAAACACAAGAAACTAAACTAACTAACAATAAATAAAAACAAACTAATACACTAATCTAATTAAAACAAACTACTAATTAAATTAAACTAAAACTAAATATAAACTACTGTAACTATTCTATATACAAACTACTAATTATTATTACACTAACTCTAACAATTAAATATCTAATTACTAATTGAATTACAACTTATTCACAAATATACAATATTTACAAGTTGCAGATTTGAATAAAACCTGTAAAACTCATGTGTTTTCTACCCTAAGACAGCCAGAAATATTTTTTGATTTTTATGATTTTATGAGAAAGAAATAAAACTTACTGAAATTAAACAATCTAATATATTTACTGAAATTAAACAATCTACTATATTAAACATATATATCTAACTAACAATACTAACAAATATGCTAACAGATAAATGACAGATTGACCTGGAAGCGCTCCTAATTTGTCCTGTGTATGATGACTTCGAAGCTGGTCGGAGGAAGTAAACTCGCACCGGTTAGT
>SNQJ01S0008567.1:181029-199038 GCA_010110895.2 Picea sitchensis | reverse complement strand
GGTAATGAATAAATGTTGAATGCTAATTGATGAGTTTTTGTGCAAGAGGGAAGTTTTGGGAAAAAGAGCCCCACACTCATTCAGCCCCCCTCTAAGTGTGGTAGGTGTGTCCAACATGTTTTGTCTTTGTTATCTATTGGATTGAATAATTCATTGAATGACTTGGAGATCAAGTTTGACTCAAACCGAGCGAGGACAAACTTTAGAAAAAGGTACTCATACTTTCTTCTTCTTTTCCCTTGACTAGTTTAGCTACATTTAAATGAATTTTAGTGTTCAAAGTTGGCATCTTTCCATCTTGGTCATAGGGGTCTAAGATCCAAGAGGACATTCACCTGTCCGTAGGGGAATTTTCCTACAACAGAAATTGGCGACTCCACTGGGGATTGGAGCTTTCAGTTTTGGTTTCCTTCCTTAGTCTTGTCTTAGTCTTTTCTCGTCTTCAGATCCTACTCACTGTGTTTTTCCTCTTTTTTACATGTGTTGTTAATCTTGAAGTCATCTTACACATGTTGATGATCGAGCCTTCCTGAGTTTTTGTTTTTTGGGTTGATACTTTTTCATTCTCAAAAAAAAGCACCCCTCTTCCCTTATATCCAGAGCGTTGATTTCAAATCAGCGCTCCCCTACAGTGCTCTAGGGAGCATTGTAGTGCTTTGGTGCTGATATAAGCAGAGCGTTGATTTTTCCTTATGTTGAAAATTTGTGGGATATCTCTGCTGGGTGTGATGTTTTGTTCTTTCCTCCTACTCAGGATTGTTGTTATTAGTGTGTGTCTTCTATAAAACATGAAACCATTTGCTTGCCAAGATTTTTTGATTCTTTGTTTGGTTTTTAAAGATATTTCCTTGTTTTGGAATCACTCTTTCTCTTTGAGATATTGAGTTGGTTAGATACTTTCTCGTTCATCTGATTGCTTGAAAGTTGTTGCAAGGAAGTCCATAGATCTGTGTATTGTTCCATTTGATCTTTGATTTATATCTTTCCAAACAATTTTTCTTTCTTGTTTGAGTTTTGGTTTTCTTTTTGAAAAGTTTGGATTTGTTTTGCTTCTTGTTTTATTATTGTGAGAGTGTGCTTTTTGTTTATATGATATTTGCTTCCAATTGTCTGAAATTACAAATAGTGAAATCTAGTTGGCATAAGAAGCTTCGAATCAAATCAATTAAAGTTCATATTTAAACAAAGAGATACATTTTCATGATGGGATTTTGGATATTAGAATCATTTTCTGAATAGTTTAGCATTGAATTGGATTATTGTTGAGAGCAATTGCATGACGTCTTTGCATTTTTTGTGTTTTATAGTGAAAGAAAAATTTCTTCTCCTTCCCATAAATAGAAGTTCATTGAAAGGGAACTATTGATTATCATTCTTTCTTATGATTTTTTGGGAATCGAGTCATTATATCATCAATTTCGCTTCCATTCACCTATGAGTAAAGAATGCCACAAAAATCTATGCTAATTAAAATTGATCTAGAAACTTTTTCTTTTTAGGTTCCTCCACCAACATTAGACTAGGATTAGCACTTTGGATTAGGCTTTGATTACAACTCTTCAAAGCATTCAAAAAAAACATTAGCATCTTGCGATAGGGAGAGCATGTCCAATTTTCATATAAGCTTATCTGGGTTCCCCCTCTCACATAGGGGTTACGCACGAGGTCGCGTTCAGCAGAGCCACAAAGATTATCCTTCCACGGTTTAACCGTTCATAGTAGTAAGATCGTATATTGGGGGTTCTTCTTGAGGTCCAACTATCTTCATTTGGTCTCGGTGCTTCGTGAATTCTGAATCTTTTTGGAGTCCTCTGGAGTTCTTCCGGTCCACTTGTCCTTAGTTCTCTCGAAGGATTTCAGAATTGTTATCCTGCCCATGCATTCAGACTGAACTGTCAACTATACCCACCCAGGGGATGACTACAAATTGGTCTCTTTAGTAGCCATAATATTTAGGGTATTTACACAAGGTGACGGTGAAGGGAAGTGTTCACTGTACCTGGAACAAATGGTGGTCAAACTCACTCAGGCTCCTTGGAGGGTAAATCCACGATTATTGTGTGGAAGCTTGCACCAAGGCGTAATTTTGTTAAGAAGGTCAGCATCATAACTATTCCACCCACTCATATCATATCCCCTTCTCGAATTGATCATGTGATGTTGGATTTCATCACCAACTAGTATGGTCATTGAGAGAAGGTGTGTTTGCTTGTTGGTGACTCTAGATTTTTTAGTGTGTGTTGTTGTTTTAATAATTTTTCAAAAGACAATAAAGGTCTTCGTCGATCACATAGGATGCAAGGGATGCCTCCGAAATAAGGCTACCAACCCTTACCTCCTAACTCACTAGAAGACTTCTACCGTGAAGAGGTGGAAAATTGCTCTGACGCTGGGAGTGTTGCTACTCCTTTGTTAGAAAATTCGGAAAGAGCCTTGGTTGCGGTTGAGGATCCCACTCCTCATACTACACCTGTGTCAGAATATCCTATTGAACCACTCCTAGTTCGATTAGACTTGTTCGATAATGTTATATAAGAAGAAGTCTCGGGTTTTCCATTGAGACCAATTACCAAGACATATATGGGATCCACATAACCACTTTTTAGTGATGACTATAGGACCCCCATTCGTTCGACTAACACAGTAGATCCACATCAAACACCTGCTTGTTCTATATGGAGGACTCCATCGGGAAGTGATCTTTATGAGAATTTTGAATATATTCGACAACCTCTTGATCCTCATGACACTCTTTCCGCTGAGGCAGGACCATCCGATCAAACCATTGATCATCCCATCGAATAGGTCATCGACCATAATGTTATGTCATCACAAGTCCACCTCAATGCTGGAGTCATCACTTCTACTCATGCACAAGTCACTTCAATTGTTACTCCCACCTTTACACCTTTTCACACTACATCTCCTCATGTTCCACAAAATCCTGTTGGAACGCCTTTACAGTAAAGAATACATACCCTTTCCAGACAGACACAACCAAATGTGGAACATATCCTGACTGAGGGGAAACCACCATCTAGTGGACCTATCCCTCCTAGGGGACAACCATCCTTTAGTGGGCCTACCCCTTCTGGGGGAAAACCACCTTTGCATGTTCCTTCTAGAGGAGAACCTCTCTTTACTGGTCAAACCCCAGTTGTAAATCAACCTATGGCAGGGGGGAAACCTTATTCTTCCAGAAATCCTTCACAATCCTGGGGAGTACCTTCAAGAGGTACGTTTAATCAACCCTACCCTAGGTGGAAATCATACCATAACCCATAAGGAGGAATATCAAATCATGTTTCTTCCAGACTATCTTTTGGACAACCTTATCCAGGTGTCCCAAATCCCACCTGGGGTCCTCAAGGAAAACAATCTTATCCTCCCCAAGGGTCTAATGTTTATCCTCCCCAAGGGGCCAATGTTTACCCTCCTCAGGGACAAACTTTTTACCCCCCTCAAGGGAATTTTTTTTATCCCCCACAACCGAATCAACCGACTTATACTCCTCGTAATCCATCGATTTTCACCCCACTCATGAATGTTCCTCAACAACCATCGAATCCTACCTATCCTGGTCAACAAAAATTGTATATGGGCGGGCCTACTAGATACAATTATCCACCTCAACCAATTTATGGCCGCATTGGTGTCCCTATGCCACACCAGTACCACCCTCGGCTTAACCAACAATTACCCCTTGTTGCCACTCTGGATCTCCTAGACTTGTCTTGGTTGACAAATGATCCCATTTCGCATTTTCCTTTTTGGCCAGTAATTCCTGCTAAGGTACCTTCTGACATCCCCAAGTTTGACGGTAAACCTGGAGAAGACCCAAACAACCATGTGATGACATTCCATTTATGGTGTTCATCAAACTCATTGATGGATGATTCTATACTTTTACATCTCTTCCAGTGCACACTTACAGGCTCTGCAGCCAAGTGGTACATTGAACTTCAACATGGTTCTTTTCAAGATTTCAACTCCCTCACTATGGATGTTCTCACGCATTTTCAATTACCCATCCATTACAAGACGGGTACAAAAATTTTAACCTCCCTTAATCAAACGAACTATGTGCATATCTATGATCACATTCCTGAGTGGAGACGACGACGAAGTTTGATTAAAGCGACCATTCTTGACCATTTATTGGCAGAGTGGTTTACTAAATCTCTTTTACCCCCGATTTCTCATGATGTCTCCATGGGTGGTGTAGTCACTGAAGAAGAAGCCATTGCCCGAGCTCAGTATTTAGATTTGTTTTACTCCCAATTTGGTACTTTGTATGAGTTGATTCCAAATGCTACATGTACTCCTACCGATCCATCCAAACCTTCGTCCACGACACATGTAGATGGAGTTATCGGTACTGTCAGAGCCCAATACACATCACAGTCGATCGGAATAGTAAATCGCTTTGTTTCTACACCCATTACCAGTTCGACCTCACTCTCCTCTACCTCCCTCCCGACTCAAATCTCTGAGGTGAATGCAGTTCAATCCACCTCTTCACAACAATCTAGGGGTAAGAAAAAAAAAATAAACCCAAAAAGAATAATAATAATAATGAACATCCCAAAACCCAAACTCCACCGCTTGCTATTGAAAAGAAACCACAGCAAAAACTGAAATTCCCATGTCTTATTTGTGGTGAAGATCATTTCACCTGAGACTGTCCACATCGCGACGAAGTTGCAAAACATTTCAAAGGGAATTCCCAACCTGTTGTGTTAACACAACGTTTTCCTCCACAGTAATCCATGGTTTCTCAAGAACTTTCCCCTCCCACAGGGGGTAGTTCCGACAATGCTCCTAGTGATGAAGCCTCGATGAGTGCTCATATTTATATGTTCAATGGGATTGATTTAACCACTCACACTACCACGTATGACACATCGACTAAACCTGATAAAGAAAAGCTCACTAACGATACTCCATCGGATCCATCTCCCACCTCTGTTAGTCCTCCGTATGTTATTCCTCCATCTGGATCATCTTATATAGAGAAACCTAGTTTCGACTCTATGTTATGCCCTCCCAAGAGAACTATCTGCAAATCAACTTTTAATCCTAGTTCACGTGTCGCCCAAAACTACAACATTGTTGAAGATTTGGCTCAAGCACTGTGTGTTATGTCCGCTCTTGAATTTCTACAGCACTGCCCAAGTCAACATAGAATGCTCTTGGCTGTCATTGGCACCATTGATCCTGAGTCGTCAAACAATATCACGTTTAACCTGGACAACTTCAAGTCACGACTCTCTCACCAGCTTGCTTTTAAAATTGATGGCATTTTTCATAACCAACACATTCACTGCACCATCTTGGATGAGGGAGCTTCCACTTGTGTCATTTCGTTATCTTGTTGGAAAGGATTAAAATCACCCGTGCTTAACCAATCCACTACAATTTTACGAGCATTCAACGGGCGAGGTTTTCATCCTCACGGACTTTTGTAGTCCTTAGTTGTTCAGTTGGAAGGTAAGATCATCTTTGTCGATGTAGAGGTAGTCGATGCTACCCTTGATTACAACTTGTTATTAGGAAGAAGTTGGTTTTACTCCATGACTGTCGTCGCTTCATTGGTGTTGCTATGTGTACAATTCCCTCTTCAAGGAAAAATTATCACTATCGACTAGTTAGATTGTTGTACACACGATGCTCGAACTCCCGCCACCAACAACATTCCTTTATTGGGAGATAGTAGAATCACTTATGAAAGTGTTGGTGTAGGAATTTTAAAATATTTTTCCCTTATGGTTACTTTCCCTGCACCACTTCCTCCCACCACACAACATATTTCCACAATCAATATGATTTCGACTATGGCCTATCATTCTTTAGAATCATCTGATCCTTGGCATGTGCCTAGTCCGTTAGAATTCGATGCACTGATTGACTCTATGCCACTTAGTCCAGCTGAGGATTCATACAATGCTATCCAATCTACCTCTCCCTCCTTGGATGACCAACATCTATTGTCATCCAACACTTATTCGTTTCCATTTTGGTTGAATTCCTTGTCTTTTTATTTTGACTACATTTCCTAGATTTTTCAATAAGATGAATCCATTATGGAAATGATTAGTATTGACGAAGTACCTTGGGATGACAACCATCATCAATCATCTTTTCTTCCTCCTCTAGAAGAAATTCAGGAAGATATACACTCTATCTTCCCCCGCGATGTTGTTGATTCTCCCCAATATCCTATACTTACCCAGGATACTACTTCTGAGGGGAATTTAGGCAGCATCTCTTCTATGATCGCTATCTATATCTCGATCAAACAAGGTATCGTGGAAAATTTTCATCTCGGTGATAATTGTTCGCTTGAGGAAGTGGCTTCTTATACCACTTTATTTAAAGAATTATGTGATGTCTTCGCTTGGAGCTACGAGGAAATTCTCGGCATCGATCCCTCGATCATTTTGTATGAAATAAAAACTTACCCAGGCGTTGAACCTATGCAACAAAAAAATTTCCTAGTTCATCCCAAGAAAATCACGGCCATAAAGGTAGAAGTTGAAAATCTGTTAAAATCTAGATTTATCCATCTTGTCCCCTTGACGGAATGGATTTCTAACATTGTTCTGGTTGCTAAACAACAAGGTACCATTCATGTCTGCATTGATTATAGGTATCTTAACAAGGTTTGTCCCAAAGACAATTACCCCACACCCTTCATCGACCAAATCATTGATAATTGCGCTGGCCGCGTTATTTTCTCTTTCATGGATGGATTTTCAAGATATAACTAGATTGACATTCTACCTGCTGATCAACACAAGACATCCTTGATCTTCCCATGGGGAAATTTCACCTATCAGAAACTACCTTTTGGTCTCAAAAATGTTGGTGCCACTTTCCAGTGGGCCATGTCATATGCTTTCCACGATATCAAACATATTGTGGAACCTTACCTTGATGATTTACCTCTAGTCAATCAGACTATATTGGTCATCTACGGACCATTTTTATTCGATGTTGGTTCTACTGTATCCGTTTGAACCCACACAAATGCATCTTCATTGTCGAATCAGGTCGAATCCTCAGTTTTGTTGTCTCCAAAGATGGGATTAGGGTGGATCCTTTCAATATTAAAGTTATTATTTCTTTACCTCCTCCCAACAATCTGACCCAACTACAAAGTTTGTAAGGGAAAGCAATCTTTCTTCATCGTTTTATATGTAATTATGCCGAGCTTACTAAAGGATTTATGTGATTGTTGCAGAAAGACAATCCTTTCATATGGGATGACACTACTCAATGATCTTTTGATGCTCTTAAGCATGCATTGACCCATACACCTCTTTTTCATCCTCTGAATTTTGCATCCTTTGAATTTGACCTCGAGTTTGCCAAATCAAAAGCTAAAAAGTCCTTGGTTTTTGTGGAACTTATCTGCAATCTTCCCCATGCTGATGAAGATACTGAGCCCAGTGATTCTCTCCTCGATGAATCCCTATTCCTCATTAGCATGTCCGACCCTTGGTATGGAGATATTCTTCTTTATCTTCAAACCCAATGTTTTCAACTCGATATCTCCCATGAAGAACGTCATTGTATTCGCCACCATTCTAAATGCTACCTTATCATTGGTGATACTTTGTATTGTCATGGTATCGACACTATCCTACGAGGTTGTTTAACTCATGATGAAGCTGAAAGTGTTCTAAATGATTGTCACCTTGGAGCATGTGGAGGTCACCTTTCTGGGATGGCTACAACTCAAAAAATCTTATGTGTCAATTACTTTTGGCCCTCCATATTCAAAGATTGTGTTGAAGTTGTCAAAAGATGCCCACCCTGCCAAGTTTTTCATAAAAAGGCATGCACCCACCCCGCTCCACTGCATCCTATGTTATCCATCGACCCCTTTGCCAAATGGGGCATTGATTTTATGCAATGTAATTCTACCTCAGCCAGGGGGCATGGTCATATCATCATTGCCATTGATTAATTCACAAAATGGGTTGATGCTATGCCTACATTTCTTAATGATGGTCACACTTCATCTCTCTTCATATTCAACCACATCATCACTCACTTTGGTGTTCCACAAGCCATCGTCACTGATCACGGTTCACATTTTCAAAACCATATGATGAGTGAGTTACATGTCAAGTTGGGTTTTCTCCATGAGAACTCCTCCCCCTACTATCCTCAAGCAAACGGACAAGTTTAAGCTATCAAAAAATTCCTTAAAACCATGATCCAACTCATGGTGGGGGAAAACAAAACTTCTTAGCATTTACAACTCTTCTCCACCCTCTGGGCTTACCGCACCTCAGTGAAAACTGTAACTGGATTCACTCCTTTCCAGTTGGTATATGGCATCGAAGTAGTATTTCCAATTGAATGCGAAATTCCTTCATTGAAACTCAAACTAGAACTCTTGCCTCACACCTCAACTAAAGAAGAATGTTTCCTATATCTGACTAGATTGGACAAAACACATCACGATGTTGCTCTCATCAATGAGATGCATCAAAAATGAATGAAGAATTAGTATGACAAATCTGTCCACCATCATACTTTCACAGAAGGAGACCTAGTCCTCGTTTATGACCAGGCTCATGATAAGTTAGGGATAGTAAAGTTAGAACCTATGTGGCATGGAACCTACATCGTAAAATGTGTATTACATAGAGGTTCCTACGAGCTAGTTGACTACGACAGAATCTCTCTCGGTGAACCCCGAAATGGGCTTTACCTTAAGAAGTACTATGCATAGAACATCTAGCATGTGTGATTTGTACACTATTGTACTATACTTTTGTTTTGGTGTGTCTTTTTATCTTGCATGTACGAGTTTTGTTTTAGCGGCTCATACTTTGTCTTGTGATTATGTGCGCAGATGACATCTCCCTTTCCTATCTTTGTCGGGTTTATGGATGGTGCTAGTCGACACACCCAGAACATTGCTTCTGGAGCTTGGGTCATTTACCACTCTAATGAGTTGGTGAGTTCAAGAGGTGTTTGCTTAGGATCAACAACAAATAACATGGTAGAATATCACATTGTCATTGGACTTTTAGCTGAGGCCTCCTCCCTAGGTATATCTCGTATAATCATTAACCTAGACTCTCAACTCATGGTTTGTCATCTTAATCGAGTCTACGCCATTCACAGTCATATCCTATTAAATCTCCACATATGAGTTCATCATCTTGAAAGAATGTTTGAATTTACACAAGACAGATACATACCAAGAGAACTCAACACAACTTTGGATTCGCTAGCAAATTATATTTTGGATCGGTATCTTGTGCATAGATAAAAAATTTATAAAGAAAATGAGCCACATGTACATCAAAAAAATCACACAAGATAATTTCTAACATCATTGACACCACACAACTCGGATATATATATAAACTGCATGATAGCAAAAGTTTGTTTACATCAAAAAGTACATAGAAGGGAAAATCTTGGGCCCTCATGCCCATAATATCAGCATGAAAAGACTACAAAAAACATCTAGAGGATCCTAATCCTTCTGCACCATGTTGTGCTCCGAGAAGCACACCACTGCATGGGCCACTCATCAAAGCAAGTGGTTCAGACTCTCAGGAACTCCCATTGTATGTCTCTGCAAATGTAGGGGTACATATCGCCTCCTGAGAGGTGGGACACCCATTGTAAGACCTCGGAGGTTCCTCTCAACCTCCTGGAGACCCCCCACCACCACCTCGTGCACTATGGATATCTGCACATCTCCGTGATGCCCTAGTGTCAGTATCTCCATTGGACGTGATGCACCACTATCTACATGATGAAACAATGCATCTGTCAAAAACCCTTTTGTGTACACATAAAAATAATATAAATTTTAAAATAAAAAAACACATGACAAGGTTTTGGTTTCGTACCTGACGCATCCCAGTCTATACCCTCAGGAAGTACTAAGTCTAGGCTATACCAAAAATCTACTCCGGTGTATGGGAAATCCTTAATGACGATCAACTAATGTCTCAACCAAGAAAAGAAGTCGGCCCTGAACTTAAATTCTGATTCAGTTCCCAATCTTGGAGACAAACTCGTCCACCTTTACATACGTGGTTCAGCCATTGGTTGTGCCACTAGCACAATCTATAGATGCATCTAAGGTATTCTCTCTAGAAATAACGAAACCAAAAAGGAACCATACCGAAATTGTTTATGTTTCTCAGTCCTGCATTTTGTAATTTGATCCTTCACATTGCGAAGGAAACCTGCACTCCAGTTCAATAATTGCAGCTCCACGCATTGTAGAGAATAATCCATTTGGGATTTTGAGGCCAAATGCACACTGGTGCTACCTGCCAAGTTGGTTATGGAAAACAGGATAGATCGAAGTGTCAAATGTATGACCTCTTTGATTAGGATTCATCCTCCGACCAATCGGGACCCCTGAACACAATGATCTACCACGTACACCTTGGTAGGAAGAGGAGTTTCCCGCTGTCTGGAAAAAATGATAGGAGCCCCTCTTCTTGAGAGGCCAGTCAAAAATTATACATCATCTAGCTCGATTTTGAGCATTTTTGGCCCAATATGGAACTCCTGTTCGGCGTCATCCCACAATCCAATTATATACTCAAGTAGCAAGACTTCCTTTTTCATCTTTTGCAATTTAAATTACTTGAGGAGGCCACAATTCCTCAAAGCGTCCCTTGTTTGGTGGTTTTGCAACACAACTATATCATCGAGCTCATGCTCACACTCATTCCACTCGATCATGGTTTTTATCAATGTAAACTACAAGAACATACAATTAAAATCCATTAATCATCTCCTCACAACAATTTTTTGGGTATTTTTAGCATAAATATCAACTTGTTTTTCAATCATGCGTCGAATCTCCCTTAAATGCATCCACAGGGTGCTAGCGCTCCGTTGGCATACATACCAGAGTGCCGAAAACACGGTCAGCGCTCCCCTCATCCCTTTGAGGGAGTGTCAATTTGGTTCAGCACCTAGGGCTTCTTAGGGAGAAGAGGATGAGACTAAAAACCACCTAAAATGAAATTATAAACCGTAAAAAATGATTAGAAAGAGTTAATGACCAACCTAATCCAGACAAAAGTGAAAATGGTTGACCGTAGCTCTGATGCCAACAACTTCAAAATTGTCCTCTGAAGTCAAAATTACCAATGCTAGAAGAGTTTGGTACAAATGAAGTGGTAAATAACATTTTTAACCCTATTTCACTGTTATAGGGTTCATTTTTGCTAATCTATAGTCTATTTTGGGTTTTAAAATATTTTTCAGAGATGCCACTAATACCCTAGAACACAATTTTGTCATCACTTGTAGGTTTCGAAGAAATATTTTTCGTTTAACCTTGTCATAATAACAAGCATGGTATTAGTTCTTTCTCACGCTCAAAAAAACATGAGAATGTAACCGAGTAGACTTTTATCTCTTTTTCGAACTCGTAAGGATATACGAAAAAGGAACTCCTCGGAGTCCCCTTTAAGCTCTTTTCAGACTCCCTAAACATGAAAAGATTGTTGAGTGATCTTGCTTCCTTTCACACTCGTTTAAAAGGTTTTGAAAGGGCATCTCCCGAGTAGCAGTTTATCTCTTTTTCGGACTTCGGAGACTAATATTACGAAAAAGGACAATCCTGGAGTCATATGTAAGTTATTTTCAGACTCTCTAAACATGAAAAACCACCGAGTTTTCCTTCTCTGGACTCGTTAAAAATTACACATTGAAGGGCCCATATGGGACCGAACCCTTACTTCTTCAGGTTCTTTAAAAAAAAGAAGAGGAACTTACCAAAGGTGAGTTATATCGAGCATGTTTTATCCTCCTTGAGCTCGTAAAAATAAAAAGAGGTACTCGTCTATCTGGATGGGGGAAAAAATTAAAGGAAGAAAGCCAATCCATTTTTTGGAATCATCACAAGTCACTCTTGCAGTCGCCCTTGAACATGACACATTGTTTTTACATATATTTTAACTTGTTGAACCTCTTCACTGAACCAATCTTCTAATTTTCTTTACTCCTTTGGGTCACCCGACGAAATTCATAGTATCCACTGCATCATGTTTCTGTTGTTTGTGCCACAATGTTCAAGGGAAGTATCCGCCTCGAGAGTCAACCATCACAAATTTATAGTTTCAATACCCATGTCAGTCCATACTCATTTGATTCACCATCTTACATCTCTATGTTAGTTTCGTGTTGTTGATGGGGGATACATCAAGGCCCTCCTTCGATGAGTATTTTCCTGTCGACTTCAACACATCATCTAGGACTTAGACTTAGGAACCAGTTAGTACCTTGGGACCTGCATGCCTGAATGGCATGCCTCCTCGCTTCCGATAGAGGGTTTATGTCATTGACCTCTGATCGGATGATTCCACAAATGTTCGACTTCAAATCATCTATTCACATTCATTGGATTGTACTAGGGTTCCTTGGGAGTCATTGACATCACTGGTGATTTCCCTCGCACTTGTTAACAGTTTACCTCAATTACTAGTAATCAAGTGGTTTGTACCATGTTCAAAATCAAAACATCTATTCACATGGCTAGATTCGTACCACATCGAGATTGGGAAGAAGACCCTGGGTTGAGTGTTCACTCTAATATCTACTTTACCCAGGCTATGAAAGGAGATCATTTGAGCACATTGATATATATACTGTCACATAGATCCACTTTGTATTGGTCTGTGGCTATGTTTTGTCATCTCATAGATCCATTGTGTATTTCTCGTGGCTACGATCAGTTCATGTCATGGAAGTATAGATCCACATTGTATCTTTGGTGGCTATACCCTTAAGTCAATACGATTCTGGATCCACAGTGTATTTGGTGGTGGCCATACCTTAAAATTCCTTTAGCACTCAAGCATAGGTATGCCTGCCTTGGGTTTAAAACATATCATAACATTTGTTTGATGGTTGTTTTCAACTTCTACTAGGTTCTTTGACTCCATACCCTTTCTTTGAAAGTCTACAAAGTACTTCAGTCATCAGTTTTAGTCTTCTGAACTCACACTTTGGGGGGAAATTTGTTACACATCAAAATTACTCACTTCGATGATGTCTCATTGTCATTATCGCAAGTGTTGAAAGTGTCTCACTTTTGTCACAAGTGTCACAAGTTTCACAAAAATCATACTTTCATCTCGCATGTGTCACATCACGGACGACATCATAAGAACACCCGAGACATCCTCTAAGACTCCTTAGAAGATGAAAATATATCTTTTTGGAAAGTTTACAAGCTTTTACCTTGAGGAATTACCATCCTAAAAGTATTTTTGGAGATCAACTCTCCCCTACCCACTTGCAAGGAGTGCTAGTGCTCCTTGCCCTCTTAGTAGGGAGCATTACAACACTCTATGGCCAAATTTGAGGGAGCGTCGATCTATTGAGAAAATCTTGGGACAAATCCTCCTTATCTCTAAGGACAACTAAGAAGTATCCAAGTCAATTTGGCTCGAATCCAAGTTCAAGGCTGGATCTAAGGGGAATCCCACAACTGATGGAGCCAAATCCTCAACTTATCCCAAGAATATCTAAGGTGATTGAGCCTCTCAAAGCCTATATAAGGATGCATTCTCATGGTGGAAAAGGGGAATAATCAGTGAAAAGTATTGTCATTATGATCGTGGATATTTTGAGCAAGGGGTTGGACAAGGAGGACTTGGTGAGGTTGCTACATCTGCATCTACACTTTGTAAGCACCTTGTTTTGTTCTCATTAATATATATATGCTTGGCATGTTTCCTTCAAGTTTGTGTACATTTGTATGGGATTGTCTCTTTTGATGAATCTAGTTTTAAACTAATCTTGGTAGAATAGGAAGTATGCTTTGTCTTCGTTGTCTATTGGATTTCAGAATTCATTGAACGACTTGGAGATCAAGTTCGACTCAGATTGAGTGAGGACAAACTTTAGAAAAAGGTACTCATACTTTCTTCCTCTTTTCCCTTGACTAGTTTAGCTACATTTAAAGGAATGTCAGTGTTCAAAGATAGAATCTTTTTGTTTTGGTCATAGGGGTCTAAGATCTAAGAGGACATTCATTTGTCTGCAGGGGAATTTTCCTACAACACATAAACAATGATTCTCTTGAAATGAGGTTACATTGAAAGCGGAAAATTGTGTTCCTCTTGGGATTGGCCCACATAGGTTATTAGATGAAACATGTAGAACAACCAACTCATGTAATTTAGATAGGTCTTCGGGGATATGTCCTTTCAAATTATTTTTGGAAAAGTCCAAATCCTTCAATGTAGATATGTTACTAAGAGATGCAGGGATTCGCCCTTCCATTTGGTTCCCAGATAAATTCAACAATCTTAGGATACTCAAACATCCTATGCTTGTAGGGATTTCTCCGGTTAGATTATTGTTAGATAAATACATCACATTTTTCATAGCCAGAATGCAATCAATACACCATATTTTTATATCAACATTATAAATACAATGTTTTCTCTAGGCACAACATAATTCATACCCTAACCCAAACGCAGAGTCGAACTATAGTTCTGGTTGAGTTGCTCCAATGCCCAAAAGGAAAAACAAGGAAAACCCCTAATTGAAATGCTATAAACTTTGGAAAACAAATACATTTCACATGCAAAGTCCTAGATCCAACAAAATGATTTTAACTCGAGCAGAGCTTCAATGTAATGAATGAAGAGATAAAAATTTCATACCTACAAGAGTAGAGCTAAATAAACCACAAGACACAACTCTTTCAAGGCTGAAAAATGGTGGAGTTTCTTTTTACTAGAGCGCCCACAACAAATACCAAAACATAGTGAAGGTGGCATCCCCGAGATAGGGTAAGAATGGCATGCCATAAATGCATGTCGCTTC
The DNA here is from genome assembly GCA_010110895.2 of Picea sitchensis. Lineage (NCBI taxonomy): Eukaryota > Viridiplantae > Streptophyta > Pinopsida > Pinales > Pinaceae > Picea > Picea sitchensis. The sequence goes on along the minus strand of SNQJ01S0008567.1, from coordinate 184,194 downwards.
CCATCTCCCAATATTAAATGTCACCAAACATAGCATAATGAAGCAAGCTAGATTCCATCCACACTTTACACATATATCCAATGTTTTGGCAAAGTAACTATACGAACCTCTAATATAAAAAATGTTAGGTCCAAAACCACTACAAGGATCCACAACATCTCCAATCTGCCAAAGAAATTCCATACCATATGATGACCCATTGTCCAAACATAAGTTTGTGTATTTCACACTTAGTATTATAGTCTAGATGTAGCAAGGGAAAGAATGTCTAACGACATAAACATTTCTTTTTCAAATCAAATCATGAAATGCTTATGCATATTGTTTATTGTTTATGGATATTGCTTTTGTTTTTCACTTTTTCTATAATAAAATAAATAGTTATTTTGTTCTTCAATGAATTTTTAATCATTTGGTATAATTTAATAGAAGTTAAGATATTTTGAGATTTCAATTTTTTTTTCCTAGGAAAAAACATACTTTTTATTGGAGGAGAATGAAAGCACAATCCAAAGGTGCCCCAAACACATACAAAAAGATATCAAAGAACATCTTCCTTCAAAATGACATCATCAATATGTCTACAATTTTATCATAAATAGGTATACATCAAAAAGTAAAACATTACATCGTAGCAATATCATCCAAAAAATATCCATTGAAAATTACACATTTATTATGAAGGGAATCGATACACTCCAAAATAAGGTTGTGGTTTAATGGGACCCAACAACCAAAGTTTGGATTTCTCCCACATGATGAACATTCCAACAACTCCCCCAAATCCAATCCCCAGTCCCATTCCCAATGCTAAAATTGACATCTTTTTATCAACACGATTGAACCACCCAAGTTTTACATCATTACTCTTAGTACAACTATTTCCTTCTATTATTTTACCACAGGGATGTAAAGGCAAACCACATAAACATTGATTCTCTTGAAATGAAGTTACATTGAAAGTGGAAAATTGTGTTCCTCTTGGGATTGGCCCACATAGGTTGTTAGATGAAACATCTAGAACATCCAACTCATGTAATTTAGAGAGGTCTTCAGTGATCTATGCTTTCAAATTATTTTTGGACAAGTCTAACTCCTCCAATGTAGATATGTTACTAAGAGATGCAAGGATTCTCCCTTCCAATTGGTTCCTAGATAAATTCAAAAATCTCAGGATACTCAAACATCCTATGCTTGTAGGGATTTCTCCGGTTAGATTATTGTTAGATAAATAAATTATGGTATTTGTGGAGCTCACATATGGTAAGCTATACTTATATCTTTTAATGATAATTGTGATTTCTTCATATGATGTATGTTCTTGTGCATATTCAATATCCTTAAAATCTTTCGTATTGATTGTAAATCCTTGGAGTCTTTAAAGATCGGAAGGTATTTTTCCAGAGAGTTTATTATTAGATAAATCCAAGAGATGTAACATGCTAAGATTTGTGATGCCTTTGGGAACACCCCCATGGAAATTATTATAAGCAAAACTTAAAACACACAATTGATAAAGAAATGAAAGGGACTCAAGTAGTTGCCCTATGAAACCATTTGTACTTAAATCTATGAATATAATTTTAATACAATAATCCAAAGATGAGGGTAGAGTCCCATACAAGTTATTAGAGTGAGCAAAGAAGATAGTGAGAGAAGTGCAATTGCCAATGCTCTTCGGAATTGGTCCTACCAAGTTGTTTCTTGATAGAAATAAATACTTAAGTGAAACAAAGCCACTAATACTATCTGGAATACTCCCAAAAATATTGTTATTATCTGGAATTGAACTATGTTATGTGGAATATATCCAGTTAAATTGTTTGAACCTAGATATAAATATTGTAATGAATGAAGATTCCCTATAAAATTTGGAATTGTACCTATGAGATGGTTGTCTCTGAAGCATAGAGATATAATTTTACTCAAATTTGTAATGCTTTCAGGTGTGCTTGTAAACCTATTTGTGGTGAAATCTAGAGAGTCTACGTGACTCATATTGGCCTTAGATATGCTACCACTAATACCACTAAGAGTATTAAAACTAAAACCAAATTGAAAAAGGGGAAGATTAAAGATATTGGATGGTAATAAACCCGAAATATTGTTATTTGAAATATACAACAATCAAATATTTCTCAAATTACCTAATTGATGTGGTATACTTCCTGATAATCGATTGAAAAACAAAGATAAAAACTGGAGGGAAGAGTAGTTTCCTAGGGATGGAGGAATGATGTTGTCCAATGCATTATCAGATAGATCTAAGTGCTCTAGTTTTTGCAGTGACCCCAAGTCAACTGGAATTTCCCCAGTCAATTTATTGTATGAAAGGTTAATGTTGTATACCTGAAAGGTCGATGTTGTATACAAGATTCAAAGTCTTCAACTTGGAGAGGCTGCCAAGAGAAGAAGAAAGGATACTTTCCAATCCTGAAAAAGAAAGGTCTATGTGCACCACTTGTGTAGTGTGTCGTTTGCAGTGAAAGCCATAGCACAAACATATATTATGTGAGTTCTGGGTTGTCCAATTGGACAACAATCCAAATGGATCATGTGTGATGGTGTTTTTGAACGAGAGAAGAGTGTTTAAGTCCCTTTCATCATTCATGGATGATGGTTCCTCTTGCATAGTGCGTCCATTCAAAAAGTATTCATGAGAAGTGAATTCGGCCACATGCTCATCATATAAACCATCTTCCCAGCTGGAATATGGCTTCCCAATTGAGTAATCAATAGTTTCTGCACCCACTGAAGCTGACTCCATGATCACGAAGCACGCAAGCATTAGAAGAAGATCCATTTCTCCCTCTCTATTCAATCATCCTTGAAATCTTGTGAGTTTTGTTGTTAGCTATGTTCATATGATGATGATGATGATGATGATTAACGTTCTCTAAGACCTAATTGGTCTATCAGACCTTAAGAGGGTAAGTGATTACTTGTGATTCTTTAGAATTTTGTTTATGTGCTCGAAAAGCATTAAGAGAAGATTTCCAATATCACCATACTTTTGTTGAGATAAGAGGTTAGGAAGGTTGGTAGTGTGATCAATATTTTGAAAATGAGATCTAATATGGATATAGGTTGGACAATCTAAGAGAAAGTGTTTTTCATCTTCAACCTTCTTAGTGTCACAAAGGTGACACACTCTTTCATCCCATG
>SNQJ01S0008567.1:125352-173085 GCA_010110895.2 Picea sitchensis | reverse complement strand
CCTTAACATCACTAGTTGATGAGGCATCACCATCATACCCAGCAGGGGCTGATGATGTGGAAGACCACATTTCTAAGACCTTGATAAGATCGGGGCAATCCCTTAGAAAGTGGCCACCCTTACAAAGGCTGCAAGGGAATTTGGGTTTCAGATTATTCATTTTAATCTTGTTGACCTCATCAACACTCCCAGTACTATTAACAGTAGTTGGTTTCTTGGATCCAACATCAGATGTTGTTGGAGCTTTGGTCTTTTTCAGGATCTTCTTCTTCCTCTCTTTCTGTTTCTTCTTCTTCTGATCAACTTGGCTACTTTCTTTAGAGCTTTCGCTAGGCAAAGAAGGAGAAATGGAAGGAGACTTAATGGGTGAAGAAGGAAAAAAGTCAACATGATGTTGATGTGTGGGTGGTGTACTGACATCTAATGTAATAGGTGTAGTTGAAACATTGGGAGGATTCGAGATCATCAGAGTGGAGAACAACCAAACTGGTAATCCAATGGTGAGTCCTGGAAGACTCAGTGTGGCAATATATGGAGGACCAAAGTTTCCAAAAGAAGGAAAGGTGTAAGGCTCCCCGGGACAAGGGGTTCCTCCGTTGGTACTCTCAAGAGTTGATGCCATTAATACTGAATCGACCTAAGGTCCACTAAGTAAAAAAAACAATACACGCTACGAATCTGAGAAGCAATCAATCAAACAAACCTCCTCATGATGAAACTTCTAGTTGGTGATGAAATCCAATGTCGCGAGATCAAAATAGGAAGGGGTGGGGATAGAGCAGGTGGATCAGTTACGTTGGAAAATTGCTTAATAGACTTATGCCTTGGTGCAAGATTCCACGCAGTAATTGTGGATTTACCCTCCAAGGATCCCGAGTGATTTTGACCAACGTTTGTTCCAGGTACAGTGAGACTTCCCTTCATCGTCACCTTGTGTAAGACCCTAAATATTGTGGCTACTAAGGTCACCAACTTGTAGTCAGTCCCTGGTTAGGTATAGTCGACAGTCCAGTCCAAACATAAGGGAAAGGTATCTAGCCCGAAATCAACTTGAAAGGCTTCCACTCAACATTGTGGGTATACCTTCAAGCGACCCCCATAATACGATCTGACTACTACAATCAGTCAAACCATGGAGGGATAATCTTCGTAGCTCTCCCGAGTGAAACCTCGTGCGTAACCCCTGTGTGAGAGGGGTATCCCAGAAAGCCTAAACAATAATTGGATTTTCCCTCCCTATCGCAATATGCTAAGTTTGTTTGATAGCTTTGGAAAGTTATCCTTTCAACCTATTCCAAAGCCCTACACCTTAAACTAATGTAGGTTTGCTAACAAAGATGTAAAAAGTCTGATAAATTTTAGTTAAATGTTGATTTTAGTGATTGTTGTTTACTCAGAGGTGTATGAGAGTGAAGACTGATGATATTATGACTCAGTTCCCAAAACATGCATAAGAAATGATAAGCAGTCTTTTCTTTCAATGAATGTCTAATTAAGGGAAGGAGAAGGATTTTCCTTTCACTGTCAAACACCAAGATAAAATGACCTCATGCAATAGTCCTCAATAAGGAATCTAATGCAATGCTAAAATGTAAAGCTTCCTATGTTAATCGGACTTCAAGAGTTGTGAGATTTAAGCAATCTGGAAGTAAACTTCACATAAACCAAAAGACACCCTTGTTGTGATCAAACAAGAAACAGAAAGCCACAAACTCAAAAGGAAGGAGAAAGAGCTTGGAAAAGATGACTCAAAGATCAGAAAGAAAAGTAGAAAAGACTTTTGAAACCCCTTACAAAGTTTTCACTCATTCAGATAAACGAGAAGAAAATGACAAATTGCCTCCAGATCGTGAAGGACAAATTGCAAAGTAAGGACAAATGCCAAAAAATCCAAACAAAATAGGATGAATCCTTAGAAGGTAGGGTATTGGAGACCAATACCAAGATGTACTGAAAGTATGAGACTTTGAGCAAATGTAAAAAGTAGAAATCTGAACCCAAAAAATTGAAAAACTAGAGGATTTTTCACAAAAAAGGGGTAGTGCTCTGTTGTAAGGGGCACCAGAGCGCTATAACGCTCTGTTTAAGACCATCAGGGAGAATCAATGCTCTGATAACATGGGCAGGGGGGCATTGGTGTCTTAAAGTCCAGAAAAATGCTCAAAAAACCAAAAAACTCAGTCACACTTTGGCATTCACAGTGTATGTGATGGAATAAGGATTCAATCAACACATTCAATTACACATACAGGATGAATAAGGTCTAAAATAACAAAGGCTAAGACAATATCTGTGAGGAAAACCAAAACTAAAATCTTCGATTATTCCCCAGTATGGTCGCCAATTTCTATTTTAGGAAAATCTCCCTGTGGACAGGTAGGTTTCCTCTTGAGAGCTAGACCCTTAACTCTAAGATAGAAGGTGCTTAGCATGGACACTGACTTCCTTTTAGATATAATCAAGCTAATGAACAAAAGAGAAGGAGGAAGGCATGTACCTTATGAACGTCGTTTGTCCCTGCAAGGTCCAGGATAAGCTTCGATCTTGAGCTCCTTGGTAGGTCCTGCAAGACAAACAAAAGTACGAAAGACTTCCTACTCTACTGAGATTAGCTAAAACATAGATCCATCTACTGCAGACAAACTTATATGGAACAAGTACAAGTTTGAAAGAAACAGGCCAAGCACTTTATATTAATGAGAACAAAGTGTTACTTACAGCCATGGATGTAGTGCAGCAGCTTCACCAAGCTCTCCTTGTCCATACCCTTTCTCAAATAACCCACATGCAATATGTTGATTCTTCAAATGAAATCTCCCTCGTGAGATCATAAGTTGGATGATGTTGCAATGTCTCTCTTCATGTATTGTATGTTTCCTATGAGATCATAGGTTTCATACCTCCAATCTTTCTTCCTTTTTCACCATGAGAAGGTCTCCTTATATAGGCTGGGAGAGGCCCAACCACTTGATATATCTTTGGGGTAAGTTGAGGATTTTCCTCCTTCAGTTTTGGATCTTCCCTAATATCATGCCTTGAGATCATATTCGAATCCAACCACCTTTAGATATTGGGGGGATCTTTCCCTCATTCTTCTCAACAAACCAAATTTTGATTAGAAAAGGTAGCGATCCCCCAAAAGGGGCACTAGAGCATTATAACGCTCCCCCAAAGGACAGGGATTGCCAACGCTCCCTGACAGTGTATAGGGGAGCGCTCCCCTCCAAAACCCATTTTTGAGTGGTTATTTTAGTGGAAAAAGGCTTGTACTTCTAGTAGACTGATTCCTCCTCTTCAAAATTAGTCTTTGAGGTGTCCTAAGTGTCCCTGTCATGTCATTGGAGGAATGACATAGGCAAGAAGGAAGTATGATGTTAGCAACACTTATAAAACTTGCGGTTAAGATGCGACACTTGTGGACAAGATGCGACACTTACAACACTTGTAATGACAACTCTTGTGACACTATCGAAGTGAGTAATTTTGAGGTGTAATAGAGAGGCCTGGCAATATCTACTTCTTCTTGATTACGGACTTTATTAGATGTAATTTCAATTTTTTTGGTGTTTGGTTCAGTGGTTATCCATTGTTTCATGTGTGAATAGCCTATTTCCGTAGTTACAACTAGAGATCCATGAACTCACCAAACACTATGGCGGAGATCCACAAATCCACCCAAATTATCTATTTTTTGTCACTTGTCCTCCCTTCCATCTTGATGATCACATGTAAGGGCTTAAGAAGCACCATATCTGCTAATAATTGCTAAAAATCCCCAACATTGGAAGCCACTAAAGTACCATCTATAAGTAGAGTAGTTACACAAGAAATATCATTTCCAACCTCCTGCTTCAAGAACTCTGCATATGTTGTTAAGTAACCAGCTTTAACAACCTTCTCAATAATTTCGTCTTCTTCATCCTTCATGCAAACCATAGCATCCACAATATTTTGCCCAATATTTTTGGCAATGAAAGTTGCATCTTTTCGACTGCCATGACCATCAAAGACACCAAAGAAGGATCATTTGAAATCACCAAGAACATTCACAATGGCCTTGTGGGTATCCTCAAGGAATTCTCACCAACCATTTTTGCATGAAATCGCATAATGAAAACCCTCCACATTGACCTCCAACCGTTGTTGCACAGCGGCGAGTGGCACATCTAGGCCCGATGATTTGAATGGAATATCCATCCTCTGCGGGTGTTTACTCTTGAGCAGAGGAGAAGCAAACTTGGGGGTAGGCGGACCATTCTCCTCTGGGACGATCACCCTCTGTTCCACCCTCTTGACTGGTCTCTTCCCACTCTCGCTTCGCAACACATTCTTGTCTTTCAGAAGCTCAGAGAAATTGTGGAAAGATTGTAATGAAAAATATTGGAGTGCATATATATATATATATATATATATATATATATAAACATTATACCTTCTCCACCGCCTCGACCATGATGGCCCAAATACCTCCATACCTTCTCCACCGCCTCAATCATGATGACCCATATGCCTCCACCACCTCCACATTCGACAGTGACTGATATGATGCATGTGGAAATTTTTTATTTGTTGTGGATAGAATCATGTGGCATCTGTTAATATGTCGCAGACAAACGATGAAAGGCTCCAATAAATACTCCCCATAAAGAACACCTTCGGTGTAATAAAAAATCTTCTAGACAAATCATTCTCAAAGCTTCACATATTTTGTTTTACCAAACCCCTAGTTGTTATCCATTGTCTTTAAAATGAAAACATAGTAAATAATGGAGTGGGGCTCAATATATTAGAGATAGAGCTTTGATTATTTGTTTAACGCTTCATCATTGTCTTGTCATTTTTCATAATTGGGAAGAAATTTAGGGTTAACAAAGGTAGCATCGTAACTATTTGTACATGCGATGTAGAAAAGCAATATATATGTCCCATAAATTGGATTTTTTCATAAAAGACAATAAATGAAAATGAAAATGAGGATATTGTTGAGAACAACTACCAATGTGATAATATGTGCAAGGAGGATAATATTGGAAGGTGGAAGCTCAAATAGAAATGACACCATTTAATAATTTCCACCTATAATAATTTCACATATGCGCCTCTTCTTTACTTGTATAAAATCTTGAGGATCTTCATTCAATAATCATGTCTTAGTTAAGATTTATTGAAACCAAAATTCATTAGGTAAGTGGAGTGGCATGATCAAAAATAGATATTTTACAGGACACAAGGAATGAAGTGAGAGAATGGGCATCCATCCCTTTGAAAAACAATTGTTGTTCTGAAATACCATGACTTAATACTAAGGGAATTCTATTGAAGAATCCATTTGAGTCCAAAGTGTACTCAATGTTAACCATTTTTCTATAACCCAAGTTGGAAGATTGAACCCATTATACTTCCTTATCGCAGTCTAACCTTACCAATTTGTAGAAATATTTTACATTTTTTATCTCAACAATTCCATAATGGTGGAACCATTGAAATGTTTAGTAGGTTGCCAGGGGAGATGGTAATTGTGTAATATTAGACCACACCAAACATGTTCTATGTATGGGGAAGATCAAAAAGGTGGAAATCTTCTCACCCAAGTGCAAAGTATTCATTTGTTGTGTCTTTTCCAACTCTAGATATAGGTGTCTTCTATTGAATATATCATCTCTCATATTTCCTTTTGCACACATGCTCATGTTCGATCATAGATATCTTTAAGAACCTCCCTCTTGTTGGCAGTGGGGGGCCTTCGATTTACAGAAACATATGATATGTAGAGACAATTCACATGTAAATCTGATCCAAGTGGATATCAGTGACCACCCACCTAGTCCACTAGCTCAAGACACAGTTTTCCATCTTGGCATATTTTCTATGGTTTTTCGGGTCCTGATCTTCTAGGTCGATTTTGAGACCCGAAATGACATTTTTTTGGTGCGACAATGCCTAGTAGATATAGAAAGGAATGTATTGGGCCATTTGAAATGTGTACTTCTCGTCTAGACCTTTCGGATGGTATATAGAATGCCTCTAACAAAGACTGTATGCAAAATGTATGCCCTCGAGAAGTTGACGTATCAACTACTCGCATCGGGGCCCACAAACCTTTTGGTGTTTCATCTCCCGAGGTTAGGGTTTTGTATGTTTAGGGTTTTCTCTCATTGATTCTTTATGTTAAGAAGGATTTTGAAGCCTCATTGTAATCCATCTTGTGAATGTGCGTAGTCGTCACATCTCTTCTCAGAGATAAGATGCCACCATTCTAGCGAGTTTATTTCACTATGTGTTTTTGTAGTTCCTACATATTTCAATCATTAATAGAAATAGAGTTTTATTGTCTTTCCATGTTTTTTGTCATATCTTTGTGTTTTATTTTGTGCCCTTAAAAATCCAGATCAAAATCTGACACCTAATAAAATTGCAATAATAACATTTTATTTGTTTATTATTCATTATTCTTCATTTTAATTCCTATGAAAGGTGTACCACAAATGGTTTTAAATGCTTTGATTTAAGTTGACCAGATACTTCACTTATTTAGTGTTGTATCTCAATTCAAAATAAGGCATATTGAATTTCGTGTTTATCTACTTCACCCTTATTTATAATTGTATAATAATTCAAAAGAAGGTGGATTTAATATTTGTTGCCAAAATAATTTGCACTAGTTGTGTCTGTACATTTTTGGCCCACTCTAGTCAATTATAGATGACAAACTTGGGAAGTCTTTCATCCCTTTATTTGTGTAAGTGGTGTATTGTTTTTTTTCCTTTCTTTATATGCATTTGATATGCATTGTTTTTTCCATTATGTTACAAGTTAGTGAATATTGTGTAGGTAGTTGGCTCTATGTTCTATCTATACGACTTTATGGCCATAATAGTTAGGGGTGAGTGCACAAAGTTTGTGGTCGAAAAAATGGCAAGCGAGTCAGCAGGAATGTGCATTCCTAAGAACATGCATGGGTTCCTAAACCTTTAGGTTAGGAAGTGATCGAACTTGAACGAGGCTTGCCACGTAGGTTTAGTGGCAGGAGCGTGCACATGTTCTTATTGTTAAACATGTTTAAAGGGTCGTGAGTGTGATCTGTGCTCATTGTGCACAAATCACACTCATGTTTTTACTCTCATTGAGAAAATAGAGAGGATATAGAGAGGAGAAACAAAGGGAGGATCTTTCCACCATGTCCAGGCATGTTTGATTTATCTTATTTTTAACCCAATTTAGTCATTTCCAATTTAGTCTTTTGCTCCCAAGAATCTAAATTAAAAAAAATTGTAATTTTGTATTTTAATTAAAAAACCAACCTAATTTACATGACATGGCTTTTAAATTGCAACATATATAATAAAATGGAGCCCCGCGATAATATAAACTACTCATAAGAAAACCAATAAGATCAAAACCCCAACCCACCACAACCACCCAATGTAAACACTCAAATTGATGAGGGGTTTGTTATATTAAGAACCCTTGAGGAAAAATTAAGGGACAATTAGAGCCTCCTTGGCCACTTCTTTCAACATCATTGTGAATTCCATTGCAAGTGCCCAAGGGAAATTGACCTCTATTTTTTATTATAGGGAAAGAATGTATGAGTACTATAGCACTGGTTTGGACAAAAACCAAGTCAAAGAACTGAGCATTTCAAAACAACAAATATTGTCTATTTTTACGGATTCTAGTAATGGACAAGAACTACCATTTACTAAGAAACTCATCTCCATTAACCGGTGCATCCATCCTTGGAATACTCAAAACTGGATCGATAGGTGGTATATGGTTTTTGATAAACCTCCCTGGAATAACAGGGAGATGCCCTTATATTTTCTAAGAAAATTATGGGTTGAGTTTATTTTTAGTAAGCATGTCAACTACTTTGACACTGGTGACTTCCAGGGGGTGGTTCGAGGGTCCGCACAAGACCAAGAGCATGCCATTCATGACCGCATGTTAGGTCCTCATCCTCCCAGGTGAAGGAATGACCCCCCTACCCATGCATGACCCCGTGTTAGGTCCTCACATTAATATCTATGCAAGTTGCATATATATTTGCTAGCTATTGTATTATTTCACTCCCTGGGAACCTTGGCATTGCTTCTGGGTTACCTTTCTTCGGGCCTAGGGAGTTGCAATCACTTGTACAGCCTGCGAGGGTCCATTGCATCCCACCCTCGACATCAGTCTTATTGCACTCATCCTCAGTGGATTCACACGTAGGGCACCCATCTGCACCACCTATATGCCACCCACCCACACCACCATTTCCATCGACACCGTCGACCGAGAGTACCACAATAGAGGTTGTCTTGGAGCAGGTTGTGTTATCACATAGGGTTGTCAAGAGTCATATGGGTTTGTTGAGGATACCTAAGACTGTATCTTCCCCCCATCTCTTTCCTTTTCGCAGGACAAGTCTTGAATTTTTTCCCCCTTCGGCCGATAAAACCATTTTCTATTTTCCCTTCTTCGTTTGTGTGCCCTGGTTTTCATTAATGTCTTACCCGAAAGAAATCGCAGCCCCAAGCCCCTTTGTTTTTCTCCAAGGATGAACACTCATCTCCTTTTTCTAGTCACTGGTCTCCCTATTTTCCCAGCCCACAGCTAGTCATCCAAATCCTTTTTTCATGCAGGCCACAACCATGGACACAAAGTGCAACATTCAAAGCAACCCATTTCGGGCTTAAAAGCAGTAGGCAGTTTTAATCTTTCAGCGGCGGATATTCTAGGAGCAGTTCAGATCAGTGGCTCATGGGCTTCTGAAATGTCAAAATCACACGAAGTATAGTGCCAGGGAAAAAGGTCTGAAGTCCCAAGGCCCAGAGCGAGCATGAGTCATTGATCTCGAGGGGGACAGGTGGCATCTAATTCAAGTGTTCGGGGAAGTGAGATTCTAGAGTTTCAAAGTGAGAAGTGCATGAAACTCCCAAAGAGCCGAGGTCCATACTCCTGAAGTAGTTATGGACCATTGATCTCAAATCGACAGGAGCCGTCGATCTTGGCAGTAGCATCTTCGAAATCCCTGAAATGATAAAGGTCCCGAAATGGATCTCGACAGTCCGAATCAAGAAGCCACACGTCATCAGATCCGTCACTTCGGGAATTTTTCTTCAAGATTTTTGAAATGAAAAACATGCCAAGTTCCTGAAGATCCAAAGCCCGAACTCCCAAAATGATCTGAGCCATCCAAAGGAAGAAGACACGTGGAGGCAGATCCCTCGGTGTTAAGGTTGTCGAATTCATGGAGTGTTAAAGATGTCAAAGTCTCGAAGTCCTGAAGTCCCGAATTGATCTCAATCATCAGCCTATGAGAAGCCATGCATCACCATATCCTTAGCTTCAGAGGTTTTTCTTTGAGGCAGATGAGGTTGAAATTTGACTTTTCCGATGGCCAAAGTCCTGAAGGGATTTCAGCCGTCGATCTGCAATAGTCGCGAGTCATCTGATCCAATGTTGCAGAGGATTTACTTGAAGGAGGATCCAAGGGACATGTGGCATAAATCCCTGAATTCCTGATAAAGGTCCAAAATTCCTGATAAAGGTCCAAAATTATTGTAGGTTGTTCGATCTAGCAGGACGCGTGGCACTAGATCCGAACTGCAGAGAAAGTCATTTCGGGAAAACTGAACTGAGGAATGCGCAAATTTCTCGAGTCCCGAAATGTCGAAGGCTTGAGGTCCCGAAGTGCAAAAATTAATCTTGATCTTTCAATTCAGAGGAACACATGGCGTCAAATCAGTGGATTCGCGGTTTCATGAATCAGAATTTTTGAAGGGAGTTATATTTCAAAGTCCCGAAAATCGAAACCCCGAAGCACTTTGCAGATAAGCACCAGGTCATGACCCTGAGGTCATATGGAAAGCAGGGCCATAAAGAAGGGTAAGCGCCTATTGAGCAGCTGGCGACTGGGGTTTTCGAGGAAGCATTCATGTCCGTCAAATTCAAATCAAGTCTGACCGTCGATCTGAATAAGGCCATTTCGCAAGTTCATCCATCGAGATATTTGGAATCAAGTGGAGTGAAGACTCCCAAAAGACGAAATCTCGAAGTGCCTTTGGATATGAGCTCCAAGGTATGGACCGAGGTCGCATGCAGGATGCAATGATGGAGAGGAGCTACGCCAAAGGCTGAAAGTGCCTGTATTTGTCATAGAAGAATATCTGCATGGCCTCGAGGCGTCGGGATTGACTCGAAGAAGTTGTGGGCACCGCATGGAAAATTCATGGGTGTCAGGCATCGTCCCGATCCTGATGAAGGTAGTTAATGGAAATGGGGGTGGAATTTGAGACCTCATCTCACCCCATAAATGGAAATCACACTGAGAATGGTCATGGGGGGAGATTGTCAATCCAAAGTTTCGCGAGGGACGGATTTTCCTGCAAAGCACATAACTAAGTCAGGCTTGCATCTGACATAAGAAGGCCTGCATAGGCTGACAGAGTAGGCACCGACTAGAAAATTTGAATGCAGGGTCCGATCACATTCCTGTTGGTTGCAACATTTTTAGTAAATATAGGCATTTTTGATATTTTGTTAAGGTCGAATGGTTGAGCTAGGCTCCCTGCTATTGTAATATTTTGATGAAGAACATCGATTCTTTGTTTATGTCTTGATTTGAGACTTCTTGATTAATCTAAGTCAATTTTATTACTCCATCTTATTTGCCTCTGATACTGAGAGAGTTCATGATTGACTGATTCACATGGATTGTTGTGACTGTATTATGATGAATGTTTGATTATAATGTTGTTATGATTTCTTTCAGTTTCCTTGAAATTTGAATCCAAGAGGATCTTGTGTTTAATTTTTTCTTCCTTAGGTTGTTGGAAGGCATGATGTTCACGACATATCTCTACACTTTTCTCACCAAAGTATTCCTCCTACTCACCTTTACTCCAACTTATGGACTGAATTTGATCAAAGACCTCAATTGCTTGCGCATACTAGTCCATATTTCTAAGTTAGAACATTATTTTCACTAAGTCTTCTCCATTTGGCCTCTTAAAACTCATTTACATTTACTGTATAAACTGATGGGTAATAGGCTTACCTTCTATGTAATCTGAGGGTGACTTCTAGTGCTAATATTTATGGCGTCGTTTCTCGGGAACGAATTGAAGACATTTTCCTGTGTAAGAATGACAAAGAAATTATGATTTTGAAGGTGCACCAGAAATCAGTATCTTGAAGATTGCAACTTGCACCTGGCGACTCCACTATTTTATTTGTGGCTCCGAAGGGCAAACACGTGAGGTCTACTTTATAGCCACCTCTAGCTACACCTGAAACTCACCCAGAGAGGATTATTAAGAAAGGAAATCTTTATCAATAAGGCTTTTTAATGTTGTCCCAGATTGAAAAGCTCCCTGGGAAGAACGATATTGTAGACAGCCAGTTTTAGATGGTGAACTAAAGCTTGACACATTATTCTGACTAATTATCTTTCACAATGGTGAATCCATTGTCCATAATCTGTTGGTGACTCCACTAAAGGGAGACAAATCAAAAGGCTATGGAGGATATCCTGGCCAAGAGATTTACCCCCTTCAATTTCTCAGCCATCGTTGGTTATCCACATCCAATGCTGGCTATAAATGAATGGGATGATTATCTTCCAAGATTCATAGGAAGCATGTTGGATTACTGAGAGGGGGGATGAATCAGTAGTAACGTAATTATAATCCTTTTTCTTCAAATGTTATATCAACGTAGAATTATTATCCAATAATGAGCAGTGGGGGATGAATCAGTGATAGCGGAATTATAATCCTTTTCTTCAAATGTTATATCAACGTAGAATTATTATCCAATAATGAGCAAGTAATAAATAAACAATCACACATACACAAAACAATCTTCTAAATGTGTTTTACGGAAACCCAAATTGGGAGAAAACCACAAAATTATTTTTCTTATATGTCTTGAAGAATTACATTCTCATTGGAAGCACCAACTTCCTGCTTCTAGCTGCAACTGAAGGAGGCTCCAACCCCTCTAAGGCTTCTCAGTCAAGAACCTCGAGGGGAATTCCAACTCCCAAATTGCTACAACAAGAAGGAGACTACGAAACCCTATGTTCTCCAGCTATAATGGGAAGGTGGCTACAACCACCTGTCATTTCCGCCCCACACCCCTGGGTGAAGTAGAATGATTGGAACCATCACACACTATCACTCATGAGATATATCACAAACCTTGCATCAATAAATTCAACCATGCATCAACCATGCATCAACTTGTACCTCAACTTGTAATCAACTCAATTAAAAACAAGTGCATCAACCATGCACCAACCTGTAATCAACCTATACCATAAACAAGTGCATCCAACCATGTACCAATTATGTACCAATCATGTGCCAACTACTTATCAAATATGACTCATCAATATAAAAATTAAACATCATCAACTACTTGTCTCACCCATGTACCATGTACCCTGCCAAACCAAAAGACCCTCATCAATTTATCATCCAAATCTGATTTGTAGCTCAGTAATAGACCTGGTGTATGACCATTCCCAGAACCTTCTCTTGTGTCTTAAAACAAGAGACTAGTATTTTGACAAACTTTTCTTTAGTCTCACATGCCTAGTTTGGATTAGTCAACAACCCTAACTTGAAGTAATCATAACTTTGAACCTGTAATGTATAAAGATATGAACCTGATACACCATGTTCTTCAGTGTGTTTTATGTACCTCTCCAAGTGGAACTACTTGAACTCTCATAAAAGGGAGTTATAGCAAAATGGCATACCTTGTTGAATTGGCTTATTCTAGAGAGTGACCCCGTAGCTTGCCCGCACAAAATATTTAATGAATGATCTGAAACTATTACAGCATACTATAGACTGTAACCCAACCAACACATTTTGTATCACTGAATTTGGATCTGTTATGAAGAAGTTATGATGTTTTTGACCAAACACCTCGATTTTGACTAGTTTCAGACCTAGCCACAAACCCTATTTCCACAGAGTAACCTCCCAAAATACAAAGACCCACCAAGCAAAATTTTTAATCACAGATACTTCTGATATTTTTTCTCACTTAAATAGAAATTTCAAAGATTCAAATCATTTATAGAAAAAACGCTATAGCTTAAAATGGTGAGATGACCCGAAAATAACATACCTTAGAGTTAACCATCAAAATAATTTATCCTTCCTTGCATTTTTGGCCTTTCTTCATTTTCCTGTGAATTTTGGCTTGATATCATTTGTATACCTGACACCTATAGATATTCAATATTCCTCAGTGTATTAATGAGATAGCCTTGCCTTATTTTCTTCAAGTAACTTCCTTAAAACATCTTCTAGGTCACTCAGTCCCACTTTCTCCATTTTAGGTTAACCCCACTCTCCATTAAAATTATTATTGAAAAATTTATTTTTTTATTCCACTTGAATTATAATACACCATCACTTCACTTTATTATTTACCTTTTTAAAACTCTTTAAACCACCTTTGATTACTTTGACCTTTTAAATTTCTAGATGACATATGAGGGTCCCTAACTTCTTCATAAGGCCATAACTTCAAACCAGGAGGGAGTTATGTGACGCTATACATACCACCAAAATGGCATGACATGTACCATCCATATAGAATAGTATTATCTGAAAATATAATTCATAACTCATACCATACTCCATCAAAACAAACTTAGTCCATTACCCAAACCTGGGTCTCCAAACTCCCTGCATGGCCATAACTCTAACCGTGAGGAATTATGTGACGCCCACATACCACCGAAATAACATGACAAGAACTATCCATCTAGGATACTTTTCCCATAAATTCACTCTCCTTCATCTTATTCCTACCAATTAAGCATGGTTCTCTTTACCCACAAAGCTGCCTTCCGCGGAGGGATTTCACCATATGTATCCACTTTTGGAGTTCATCCATTTACTTTATAAACCATGGTAAAAATACCGAGTCATATTTACATCAAACACTATTGGGTCCATTCCCCAAACCTTGTGCTATGGGTTTTTCGGTAATATTATCAATGACAACCAACCTTAATCAACAATATCCCCTTGGTACATGGCAAATATTGAATGTCACATAAATCCTCATCTCATTATTCCACAATTACATGGATTCTCTTACTCCACAAAGTAAGTTCCTCTCCCGTGAGGACTTTCACCATCATCCATATTTAGTTCTTATCAAAAATGAAAAAAAAAGAATATCATATTTACATGAAACACCACTGGTCCATTACCCAAACCTTTGTGTTAATGGATCTTTCTTCATGGGTTGACATCAATGAAAACCAACCTTAATCAACACCCCCTTTGGCATTGATGGAAACACTCGATGCAACACTGAAATCATATAAATCATGCTCCCCATAGAACCATGCCTATGTCCTCCAGATATGATACAACCGGGATCCTCCCGGAACCATGCCTGGCCTCTACATCCGATAACTGTCTCCCTTGTCATCAATGGCAAGGTATCTTTCCATCTAGCTACCCCCGCCGATATATTGTCCTCAGGTGCTTCTCGTTGAAGAGTATTCCTATTATTAGCGACAGACAAAGACCTCCGAAATCGATTGAATGATAATATTCTTCATCAGAGAATTGTTTGAAAGTCGGTGACGCTGGAAGCTGGTTAGTTTGGGGTCACTGAAGTATTTATCACGTGAAAATCGTTTCCTCAAGAGCTAGGTTTTAACAACTCGCCATGTACATGGAGAGTTTCAGCTTAATCGGACAAAAAGCCCTCGAAGTCTCATGAAACTTCCTGATTTTTGTATTGTGTTAGGTACCAAGGGTTATTTTACAGCTCCTGATACCCAGTTAGTAGCTGACAAGAGTGATGCCCGCTTCAGTTGAGAAGTTAGGCGCGGGTTCCTTGTTTTCAAGTGGTTTTTTGAGGAAATACACAGCATGGCTTTGGCTAGGAAGAAGGAGTTGGGTCTGATGCCGTAAACCTCAGAGTGGTGCATTTTAGGGTTGGCAACACTCGGTACATCTACATATAAGATAAACATTCAAAAACATTAAAAAGTATTCATTTTGGAGTAAATAACCCCAAGTATTTGGTGAAGATATTCAAAGGCTTCTCATGGAAGTGGTTTTATAAATATCTCTGCCACTTGTTCTTTGAAAAATCTACATACCAACTCGATGTTCTTTTTGCAACCTATTCCCATAGAAAGTGATATCGATTGGAATGTGTTTAGTCTTTGAGTGCATCACCGGTTTTTTGAGATACTAATGGCACTTGTATTATCACAATATATTGAAATGGACTCATCATACTCAACCTATATATCCTACAAAGTTTGTTTCACCAGTGAACTCCGTAAATATGTTGTTGTTGTAACATACTCTTCTCGCATGTAGATAGAGATATTCCATGATTGCTTTTCTTAGCTATGATAATTCAAACACTCACCTAAGAACACCGCTTCCTAACGGGTGCTTCATCGTCATCAACAATAACCCTACCAATTCATCCATCGTAGGCCATAAGCCTAGATCTTTTCTTTGGATACCATAATCCAAACTTCGTCTTTGAGATATTCAAGATCCTCTTTAATGCCACATGTGATTCCTTTGGTGTTGCTTGAAATCATGCCATTACGTCCAACCCCGTATTTACACCGTCCGATGTTGTCACATATAGCATACCAATCATTGACATGTATTGCCTCCATCTCTAGGACTTTGAATCATCATCTTTGCTCAACTTACAACCTGTTTGCACCTTCCATTCCTAACCTCTTAGCATTTCTCCGATATACTTATTTGAGAAATAAAATTTTGGTTGCTTGACATATTTGAAGTCCCGAAGAAGGATAGTCTCCAAGTAATGACATTTCAAATTCACTCGATGTTTTTGCAAATTGGGTTTAACCACTCATCATCACTACTAAAAATAATATCATCAACATAAACTCACTAATAAAATATTACCTTGACTTACCTGATGTAGAGGTTGATGTTCTCACTTCCTTTTCTGAACCCTACCATCTGTAGATACTTATCCGCCCTAGGGAGAGTACCATGCTCTAGGAGCCTGCTTTAGACCATACAAGGCCTCTTTAATTTACAAACATAATATGTGTTCTCTAACAACTAAAAATCCTTCCTCGTTGTTCAATGTAGACTTCTTCTTCAAGTTCCCATTCTAAAAGATGATTTTACATCCATCCTATATACTCTAACACTTTGGGAGCATGCATAAGCTAAAAAGAAAATAGATTTCTTCAATTCTTTGCAACTGGGATAAGTGTCTCTTCAAAGTCGATTCTCTAACTGTGCATATCCTTTACATACCACCTAGCTTTGTTCCTTGTAACCCTGCCCATCTTTCATTCAATTTATTCCTAAAACCCATTTTGTGCTGATCACATTCTATTCCTTGGTCTTGGAACCAATTCCCAAGTGTCATTTTTCTCATTTGATCCAATTCTTCATCCATGGCATTATTCCAAAACTCATCCTTGTTGGCTTCTTCAAAATAGTTTGTTCAATTGTAGATAAGAGTGCTAGTGTGTTTGTTCTGGTGAACGGATTTCTTTTCTAGTCTCAACTCCTTGCATCTTTTGTTTCAATAATCCTCACCAAGGATAATTCTTCCGCACTCTAGGGTGTCTTTGGAGATACTTCTTGTTGAACTTTTTCTCTTCTACTTATGCCGGATTCTCTTCATCTTCATCTTCATCTTCCCTTCTTTCTTTCTTTTCATCTTCTTCTTCAAAAAGTTGTTCCATTGATTTGTTTTCTTTCTTTGATTTGATTCTACTCCTTTATCAATTGTTATGTTGATGCTTTCCACAACTTTGTTTAATCTTAGATTGTAACACTTGTATGCTTTCCTTTGTCTTTGGGGAACCAACAAGTATTCCTTTGGTCCACACAAGAGTCAAACTTTCCCATTCTCATATTTCTCCTCTTTTGATGTAGTATTTGCTTCCAAAAAAATCTGAAGTGCTTCACATTTGTTGGTCTCCTTTTCCATAGCTCGTAGATGGGAGTTTTATCAGTGTTGTTTCCATCACACTGCTTTGAATGTGAATCGTTGTATGCACTGCCTCAAGGTCCAAAAAAAATTTGTCAACTTTGAATCCATTATCATTGTTCCGGTTTACTTCTTTGTATCAGTCTCTATTCTTTCTTTCAACAACCCATTCTATTAAGGTGTCCTAGCAACAAAGAATTGTTCTTTTATTCCATGATTGTTACAACAGTAATCCATAAATTCCTTTTGAGGTGAATTCTCCTCCATTATCCGGACATCTTAAGCATTTGATTCTTTGAATCCATTATCATTTCAACCATTTTGTAGATCTTGAAATTTTCAAAAGCTTTCCATTTGTTCTTGAGAAGCAAACTGCACCATTCTTATATAATCATCAACTAATAACATAAAATATCTCTCAATCTTTTAAGCCTTTTTGTTGTAGTTGGTCCAACTATAGATCAAGTATGCACAATTCCAAGTGGTTTTGTTGTTGAATATCTCTTTGATTTGAACCCGGTTCTTTGTTTTCTTTCCTTGTTGGCAATGCTTGCACAAAGTGTTGGTTGGTTTCAGGATCCGGGCATCGACTACTTCTCTTTGGTTTAATTTTGGACAAGGTTATCAAAATGCATGTGACCCATTATTCTATCCCATAGCCAAATTTCATCTTCCTTTCCTAGACAACACTTTTCATTTCCAATTTCGCTTTAACACATATATGTTGCTTGAAGTTCTTGCAACAGAAGCACCAATTTCCCTCAACCTTCTTTTTTCTATCTCACACTTTTGTGAATCAAAAGTAACTTTATGACTCATTTCACACATTTAACCTCAACACCCTAAAAGATAATGTTTTATATCTCTACTAGTAGAACATTTTCTCAGCTTTTCTAATTTTTGTTCTCAATTCTGATCATGCCTTTTCCAATGATTTTGGATGAATCATCATTTCCAAAGGAGATTGATCCTCTCTTTCCTCTCTCGTAATGTAAGAAACTTGTCTCTATCACTTGTCATGTGTTTTGAACATCCATTGTCAACATACCAACCACGCTTCTTTTGTTTATCTTGCAGAGTGACTATGCATTCTTCATATTCATTGCTATAATCGATCTTGCTTTCTTATCCATGTCATTTTCTGATATTCTTGTTTGTGACCTTGAGGTTCTTTAGGAGGGACTGCTATTATGCAATTTTTGGCCATGTGTCCAAATTAATACATTTGTAACATTCCACCTCTGTGCTCAAGGATCAAAACCCGTTGTAACTTCTTTGTGTTTCACTAGGTCTTCTTGAACCCCTTTGTGTATGGCTCTCAAAGTAGTTATTGTAGATGTTGTTAGCTCTAATTTACAACTTTATGTCCAAATTATTACAAGCATAACATAAACCCTAAAAATATAGTTTGATACCTGTAGTTGAAGATCTTATGAAAGGAGGTGCCCTTATGACCTTTCTTCTTCTTGAGGCCTCTCTATCCGTTGTTGATTCTGAAATTTGAATCTCATCAGTGGAGGAGTGTCCATGTAACCTTCCTTGTATATCTTTTATCCCTTTTGATTGTTTTGCATAACGCTTGGATTTGTTTCTTGCTCGTTGTTTTGGAGCTTGATCCCTTTTCTATTTGATTGTATCCAAGTCTAGACTTGTCAAAATAAGATTTTTCACTGCTAATAATGTCATCCGTAACTTTTGAGCTATTCTGCAGATATTTTCTTTTGAATATCCTTTTCTTAGTGTGACAATCTCTACTGTGTTTCCAAAGGATCCCCGCCTTTCCTTTCTAGCCGCTCTTCGAAAGTGCTTTCAATTCTTTTATCTCTCTATTTGAACCTTCAATTTGTAATCATTTTTCTAGTTCTTTGAGTGTCTTTTCTTATCTAGTTCTCGCTTTGTAGTTTGTTTTTCTTCTCTTTCCTCGGGATAACTTCTATAGCACTCATTAATTCTTTTCGGAATTCAACTTCTGCCTCTACAATTTATTCTTCATATGCTTTCATATTCTTCTTCGTGAAGTTTCTTTATCGTAGTCTTCACTACCATGAATAGAACTCTCCCTGTTTCATCACACTGACTTCATCTTCATCCGATGATGAGATGTCTTTAGTGCAAAAAGTTTCTATTGAAAACTTTCTTTGTATTTCTTTTAATTCCTTTATATTTTGTCTCATTTCTTTGAGTAACCTTCATCATTTCTTTTCTCTTATGAGGACATTTGTTAGCAAAATGACCAATACCATCACAATTAAAACAAATTAAAGGAAGCTTACCTCCATTCTACCATTGGTTCCCTTTGTTCAGCCTTTTGACAAAGTTGGCCACTTCTTCATCACTGAGACGCCACTTCAACAAGCCATATTCTTCCTTTGTTCCTTTTATTTGCTTGATCTTTAGATGCTTTGAAGGTTGCTACTTTTACATATGGATTTTCTTGTTTAGCTCTCATCTCATATGCTATGAAGATTCCATGCGCTTCCTCCATGCTTATTGAGTTTGGATACACCTTTCTTCTAGTGCTGATATCTTAGGGTTCAATCTCATAGGAAGAGATCTTAGTACCTTTTGAACAATTACAGATTCTTCGATTTCTTCTCCCAATCCTATGATTGTATCTAACGCTTCAACGACTCATAAGAAGTAGGTTGCAGATTCTATCTTCCTTCATTTTTAGTTATTTGAAATGACCTCTGTAAGTTTCAAGATTTGTCGCTTTGACCTTTGAATATCCTTCATAAATATTTCAAATCTTTGTCCCAAATCTCTTTAGCAAATTTCCAATGTGCAACTCAGGAATGTCGTATCACTGAGATGATTCAAAAGTGCATTTATGGCTTTGAATTATTCTCACCGAGTTTCACCGCTTCATTTGTTGGTGGAACTACCGGTGCTATGTATCCATCTACAATTGATTACAAACTTGAAATCTATGCTTGTATATATCTCTTCATCTTTATGCTCCAAAAGCATACTTTTGTCCATCAAACCTGTGGTATTCCATTTTTATACCAGTTTGTACTCTCCATGATCTACCTTTTAACCGTGGTTAAATGATTTCTCAAAGGAACCTACTCATACCAATTGTTAGATACCAAGAGGGGGAGTGGAATCAATACAATGTAATTATAATCATTTTTCTTCAAATGTTATATCAATGTAGAATTATAATCCAACAATGAGAAGTAATAAATAAATAATCACACACATACACAAAGATAACTGTTGTTTTAATGTGGAAACCCAAATCGAGAGAAAACCACAAGTTTTTTCTTATATGTCTTGAAGAATTACATTCATTGGAAGCACCAACTCCTTTGTCTTCCAAATTTAAATCAGAAGGAGGTTCCAACTCCCTAGTTTCTCAAAGGCTAAACCCTAGGGAAGCTCCAACTCCCCAAATCTCTCTGGCTACAACCGTAAGGAGGCTACAACCCCAATGTTCTCCTGCTACAACCGGAAGGTGGCTCACAACCATGTTCTTGCCCTGCCTTGCCAATTCTCAAGTGAAGTATATTGATGAACCATCACACACGAGATCACCTGGGTGGAGATATACCACCAAACCTGTACCATTAAATCTGTACCATGCATCAATCATGTATCAACTGCACTCAACCTCAGAATCAACTCACAGACCACAAACAAGTATCAAACTATGCACCAACCTCAGAATCAACATGTACCATAAACAAGTGCACTCAACCATGCACCAACTAGAATCAACTTGTGAAATTATAAACAAGTGCATCCAACCATAAAATAAGTATGTACCAATCACATGCCAACTACTCATCAACTAAGACTCATCATATGTACCAACATCATCAACTACTTGTCTCAACCATGTACTCAACATGTAACTCCAACCAAAAGCTCCTCATCAATTTCATCATCCAAATCTGATTTGTAGCTCTGTAATAGACCTAGTGTATATAATCACATCTCGCAAACCTCTCTTAACTTTTAAAAACAAGAGACTAGCATTTTCATCAAACTTTTCTTTTAGTCTCACATGCCTAATTTTGGATTAGTCAACAACCCCAACTTGAAGTAATTCATAACTTTGAACCTGTAATGTATAAAGATCCAAACCGATACACAATTTTATTTAGTTTGTTTTATGAAGTTCCTCCAAGTGGCACTATTTGAAACCTCTCTCTTAAAAGGATTTATAGCAAAAATGACATACCTTATCATATTCCCCCGCTTTATTCTAGAGAGTGACCTTTGTGAGCCAGTTCCTCGCACAAAATGTTTCATGAAATGATCTAAAACTATTAAAAAGTATACTAAAGACTATACCTAACCAACACATTTTGTCTCACTACATTTGACTGTTTGAAGAAGTTATGACATTTTTACCCTAAACACCCGGATTTTGACTAGTTTCAGACTGACCACAAACCTTATTTCACGAGTGTAACTCCCAAAATACAACGACCCACAAGCTAAATTTTTAACCACGATACTTGATATGTTTTCTCACTTGCATAGAAATTTTAGATCTGATTCATTATAAAAAAACGCTATATAGCGAAATGGTAGATGAACTGAAAATAACATACCCTTAGAAACCACCATCAAAAAGAATTTATCCTTTCAGACATTTCGGCCTTTTCTTCACTTTCCTCAGAATTTAGGCTTAGATATCATTTTGTATACCTGTGACACCTATAGATATTCACTATTCTCAAGTGTATTAAAATGAGATAGCCTTGCCTCTTATTTATACTCAAGTAGCTTCCTTAAAACATATTCTAGGTCACTTTGGTCTCCACTTCCTTATTTTAGGTTGGGTCCACTTCCTAATTCTCCATTAAAATTATTATTGAAACAATTCTATTTTGTATTCACTTGAATTATAATACACCTATCACTTCACTTTATTATTTACCTTTTGAAAAATCTCTAAAACCACTTTGATTACTTTGACCTTTGGGGCTTCTAGAGACATATGAGGGTCCTCCTTAACTGTAAGGCCATAACTCAAACTGTGAGGATTTATGTGACATTATACATACCACCAGAAATCGCATGACATGTACCATCCATATAGAATAGTATTATCTGAAAATATATCATAACTCATACTGCTACCCATCAAACAAACTTGGGTCCATTACCCAAACCTGGTCTCCAACTTCTCATGGACATAACTCTCTAACCACAGGAATTATGTGACATTCCACATACCACCGAAATGACATGACAAGAACTATCCATATAGATATTTTCCCTGACAATGCTGCCTTCATCCCCTGCTATTCCACAATTACATGGGTTCTCTCTTACTCCACAAAGCTGCCTTCCCATGAGGGTTTTCACCATAAGGGGGACCAATTTGAGTTCATCCATATTTACTTCTTATCAACCATGACAAAACAATAATGAGTCATATTTACATCAAACACTATTGGGTCCATTACCCAAACCTTTGTGCTATGGGTCTTTCTTCAAGGGTTGACATCAATGACAACCAACCTTAATCAACAAAGCAAGCATGACCATCCCAGTGAGAACTTATTAAAATTTCATATATGCATGCTTGAACATGGCTTCTTTCACGAGGATGTCTTGATCAAGATGTTCAAATTTTCTTTAGAGGAAGATGCTAGTGAATGGTGTCAATCTCTCCCTGTTGCTAGTATCCATTCTTTGAAGGATTTTCATGATGCTTTTGATTGATATTACGAGAAGATTTACCTATCTCATCTTATTTTGGATGACTACTGTAAGAAGTTTGCATTCCAAATCTAGTAGATGATAGAGTCTTCCTCGTGTGATGAGTCTTGTGAAGATCTGATTGAAAGAGAAAGTGAGAATAGAAGCGAGTATTTTGCAAATGTGGATGAAATATTTTCTCTTTCTATTTCCCGAGAAGAAGGCCTTCCAGATATGAGTGTTGATAGTTTTGATGATTCCATAGCCATAGATGTATCATATTATGCCCCTGATGCACATGTTGTCTCAGTTGTAAAAGAAGAGATAGTTGTGGAGGAGGATTCTTCTCTTTTCCTTCAAGAGGTTTCCCATGATGTATTTTCACCTAGGATTGAAGAGAAGAATCAAGAGGTCACTAATTTTTCTTTGCAAGATAAAAGAGTTATGTGCTCACCCATATTTGATGAGTACTCAGATGAAGAAGAGTATATCCCTACCTTACATTTTGTTGACTTGGGGAGCAACCATCCTATGTATGACAACTATGAATCGGATTCTGATGATGATATGAAGGATTTCCAAGACCATACTATAGAGCCTTTTCCTTTATTCATTAAGGAAAAGAATTGGGTGGAAATCAACCATCCTAAGCCCATAGAAGACATTGAGAAACATGTTAAGGAGAAGCACCCATTCATTGATATACATAAAGAGATTTCTTTCCCTCAGTTGGCTAACATTATCAGAGCAAACAAAGAGGAAGTGGATAAGTAGCCTGCATCAACCTTTCACTCACCTGTGCTTGCCACAAACATTCAGTCGAATGTGAGAAGTTGTAAGATAGAGCATGTTTTCTGTTACCAACCCAGTAAGTTTTGTCCCCTATTTTATGACCCTGTAGGGGAGTACATGGAGTTTCTTTTTTTCCAGGTATTGAAGCCTCCAAACTTTATATTTCCTTCAACACTAGGAGGAGAGATGAAAAATGCAATTGTTTCGTTGTCACAATTTCATTATCTTTATTTGATCAGTGACAGAGTAAATAATTTTTCAGTTAGGAGGTTACTTGACTGGCTCTGGTGGAAGTCCAGTTTCACCTAGCACTTTGTAAAAATCAGTTAGTCTAGGAGTGTACATAAATAAGCTCCTTCTGGAGCCCATGTATTTGTTTTCATTTTTAGTAGAGTAGTGTACATGTCTCCCCATTTTCTTCAGCGGAAGTTTTGAGCTAGACTCCATAGCCCAACAGCTAAGGCACTAGAACTGCGCGTTCTTGGCAGCACATAGGGAGAATGCCATCCCCTATGGAGCCAAATGTTATCGCATAGGGTTGTCAAGAGTCGTATGGGTTTTTTGAGGATATATAAGACTGTATCTTTCCCCTATCTCTCTCCTTTTCGCAGGCCGAGTCTTGAATTTTTTCCCCCCTTCGGCCGAAAAAATTATTTTATGTTTTCCCTTATTCATTTGTGCACCTTGGTTTCCCTTAATGTCTTACTCAAAAGAAATCGCAGCCCCAAGCCCCTCTGTTTTTGTCCAAGGATGAACACTCGTCTCCTTTTTCCAGTCATTGGTCTCCCTGTTTTCCTAGCCCACAGCCAGTCGTCCAAATCCTTGTTCACGTAGGTCGCAGCCATGGACACAAAGTTCAACATTCAAACCAACCCATTTCGGGCTTAAAAGTAGCAGGCAATTTTAATCTTTCAGCGATGGAGATTCTAGGAGCAATTCATATAAGTGGCTCACTGGCTTTCGGAATGTCAAAATCGCATGAAGTATAGAGCCAGGGAAAAAGGTCTGAAGTCCCAAGGCCTGGAGAGAGCATGAGTCGTTGATCTCGAGGGAGACAGGTGGCATCCGATCCAAGTGTTTGGGGAAGTGAGCTTTGGGAGTTTCGAAACGAGAAGTTTGTGAAACATCCGAAGAGCCGAGGCTCGGAATCCAAAAGTAGTTATGGACCATTGATCTCAAATCGATAAGAGTCGTCGATCTTGGCAATAGCATCTTCGAAAGCCCCGAAATGCTAAAGGTCCTGAAATGGATCTCGATCATCTCAATCAAGAAGCCACACGTCATCAGATCCGTCACTTCAGGAGTTTTGAAATGATAAACACGCCAAGTTCCTGGAGATCCAAAGCCCAAACTCCCAAAATGATCCGAGCCATCCAAACAAAGAAGACACATGGAGGCGGATCCCTCAGTGTTAAAGTTGTCGAAGTCCCGGAGTGTTAAAGTTGTCGAAGGCCTGAAGTCTCGAATGGACCTCAGTCGTCATT
The DNA here is from genome assembly GCA_010110895.2 of Picea sitchensis. Lineage (NCBI taxonomy): Eukaryota > Viridiplantae > Streptophyta > Pinopsida > Pinales > Pinaceae > Picea > Picea sitchensis. The sequence continues at coordinate 148,168 of SNQJ01S0008567.1, read as the reverse complement.
CTGCGAGAAGCCACGCGTCACCAGATACTTGGCTTTAGAGGTTTTGTTTGGAAGCAGACGAGGTTGAAATTTGACTTTTCTGATGGTCGAAGTCTCGAAGGGATTTCAGTTGTCGATCTGTGATAGCCACGTGTCATCTGATCCAACACTGCAGAGGATTTACTTAAAGGAGGATCCAAGGGACATGTGGCATAAATCCATGAATTCCGGATAAAGGTATGAAATTAGTGTGGGCAGTCTGATCTAGCAGGACGCGTGGCACCAGATCTGAACTGCGGAGAAAGTCATTTCGGGAAAACTGAAGTGAGGAATGTGAAAATTTCCTAAGTCCTGAAATGTCGAAGGCCCAAGGTCCCGAAGTGTCAAAATTAATCTGGACCGTTCAATTTAGAGGAACACGTGGCGTCATATCAGCGGATTCACATTTTCATGATTCAAAAGTTTTGAAGGGAGCTATCTTTCAAAGTCCCGAAAATCGAAACCTCGAAGCACTTTGAAGATAAGCACTGGGTCACAGCCAGAGGTCATATGGAAAGCAGGGCCATAAATAAGGGTAAGTGCCTATTGAGTGGCCAACGACTGGTGTTTTAGAGGAAGAAATCGTGGCCATCAAATTCAAAGAAAGTCCCACCGTCGATCTGAATAAGGCCATTTCGCAAGTTCAGGCATCGAGATATTTGGAATCAAGTGGAGTGAAGACTCTTGAAAGACGGAATCTCGAAGTGCCTTTGGATATGAGTGCCAAGTTATGGCCTGAGGTCGCATGCAAGATGGAGCGATGGAGAGGAGCTGTGCCAAAGGCCGAAAGCGCTTGTATTGATCACAGAAGAAGATCTACATGACCTCGAGGTGCTGCGATTGACTCGAAGAAGTCGTGGGCACCGCATGGAACATTTATGGGTGTCAGGCCTCGTCTCGATCCCGATGAAGGTAGTTAATGGAAATGGAGGCGGCAGTTGAGACCTCGTCTCACCCCATAAATGGAAAGCATACTGAGAATGGTCGTGGGGGGAGATTGTCAATCCGAAGTTTCCCGAGGGACGAATTTTCCTACAAAGCACAAAACTAAGTTAGGCTCGCGTTTGACATAAGAAGACATGCACAGGCTGAAAGAGTAGGCGCCGACTAGAAACTTTGAATGTAGGGTTCTGATCACATTCCTGGTGGTTGCAGCATTTTTAGTATATATAGGCATTTTTGATATTTTGTTAAGGTCGAATGGTTGAGCTAGACTCCCTGCTATTGTAATATTTTGATGAAGAACACTGGTTCTTTGGTTATGTCTTGATTTGAGACTTATTGATTAATATAAGTCAACTTTCTTACTCCATCTTATTTTCCTCTAATACTGAGAGAGTTCATGATTGACTGATTCACATGGATTGTTGTGACTGTATTATGATGAATGTTTGATTATAATGTTGTTATGATTTCTTTCAGTTTCCTTGAAATTTGAATCCAAGAGGATCTTGTGCTTAAGTTTTTCTTCCTTAGGCTACTAGAAGGCCTGATGTTCACGACAGACCTCTACACTTTTCTCACCAAAGTTTTCCTCCTACTCACCTTTACTCCAACTTACTGACTGAAGTTGATCTAAGACCTCAATTGCTTGTGCATACCAATCCATATTTATGAGTTACAATGTTATTTTCATTGAGTCTTCTCCATTTGGCCTCTTAAAACTTATTTACATTTACTGTATATACTGATGGGTACTGGGCTTACCTTATATGCAATATGAGGGTGATTTGTAGTGCTAACAGGTTGTAGAACCTAGTGCTCCATCTGCCAGTGAATCTCCATCGAAGCCTAAGATATTCACGGTGAGATAATGCATTGATGATAATTTTTTATGTTTCATGAATTTTATTTTTCGCATATTTGTTCAATTTTCTTGACTTGATCCTTGTAACTAATGCAAGATGGCATCGTGGAGAGATTGGGGTCAGAGGAGGGTAACACCCTCATGATCGACAGTAGCATATGCGGTGATTTGTCTTAGGTTAAATTAGAAAGTATGATTTTATATGTCTATTAATTCATGGAGGAAAAAAACTTATAATATTGTTTATTCTTTGTGCAGTCTCCAGAGCGTCGAAGCACACCTAGGCCTAGAACCTTTCGAGGCGATTCCTCGAGCAAGAGAAGGAAGATGGATTTCCAGGATGCTCTTAAGGGTGGCAGTGGTCAATGATTGACCAACTACTACCATTTTGTATCTAGGCCACCATATGAATGTTTTCTATGATAGGTCAAGTGTTGTCGCTTTCTATATTGGGCACGAGTTGCCATTTTGTAAAAAATGTACAATTTAGAAGATGTTGAATATATATATTTTGTAAATTTTTTTGGTGGTATAAATCTTGGTGCATTTTATTTGACAGGAAGATAAAAAGGAAATTCATTACATTTCCTATTCAAGTTGGAGACACAATTGTCAAGAATTTGGCCCATCTGAAAGAAGTATCAGAAACAATTAATGTGTTTAATCTAAAACTAGAACAACCCCTAGAGGGTTTTGATCCCGAAGGTTTTTTCTCCCAACATTTACCATCAATGAGGTAAAAAAACCTTTTCACATGGGTTGATGAAGAAACCAATGACAATGACTACACAAAAAAGGACAAGAATGTATGCAATGAAGTCTTTGTTGATTTTTTGGATTCTCAGATATTGATATTCATTTCCTTCTAATTTAATAACACGATTCATTTTCATACAACAATTATCATAGAATAAATATACACTGAAAATATCAACTATAATAATATAGTGGAAATAACAAGATCTAGAAATATTAACCATGCACAGTAGACAAAAGAACACAAGAAATTATCTTGGGAAACCCAATCCTTGGGAGAAAACCCAACAATTTTTCTTAGAAGAATCAATTCAATAGTTCACAATATTACCACCATGAAAATCAGACCAAGAGATATACAGAGTCACCTCATAACACTAGTGGAACTCTCTAAGAGGTAGTGCACATGAGAAAATACAACAAACCCTAGTTGCAACATCTTCCTTCCTTGCCTCAGACTTGCACCTTTGTTTCCTTGAGTGAGAGATCTGAGAATATGCGTACAAATGGGAATGAGTCACCCTTATTTATCATCTTCAAGTCACTTTACTGGGGCTGACTTCTCTTCGTGGAAATTCTATTTTTACTTTATTATTTTCTAGTGGGGCCGACTTCTCTTATGGGGTATTCAATTTCACTTTATTATTTTTCTATGAGGCCGACTTCTATTATGTGGTCTTCTATGGTCTTCAATGTGGTATTCAATGTGGATAATGATTGCCTGAAGTTGCAAAACTTCAACAGCCCCTCTCAGCGAGGGAGGCATTCTCCATACTTCAATTTATTCTGTCATAGAAAGGTTTTCCTTGAACTTGGTTGATGTGGTCTTCTTTGGCATGCACCCAATTGATGTATATTTTTTCCACATATCACCCAGTTTATGTATGCTTCTCCCACATAGCACCTCAAGTCTCCAATGGTCCTTGTCAAGTCACATGATCAAGGATAGAGACCACACCTAGGTAATTCTTCTTAGACAAGTCATCATGGCCATTGGAGAAGAATTCTTGATGCTAATACACGAAGAACATCAACACCCTAGGTCACTTTCCTTAGCCAATTCAACATGGCCATCAGAGGAGATTTCTTGAAGCTAATATATGGATAACACCAACACCTTGGACCATTATTCTTAGCCAAGTCAGCATAGCCATCGGAGGAGAATGTTTGTCTAATGCATATGTACCTTGAGTCTTCATCGGTCCTTGATCAAGTTAGCATGATCAAGGATAAAGACTACGCTTGGTCCATTCTTCTTAGCCAAGTCAGCATGGCTACTAGAGAAGAATGTACCATTCTCCTTAGCCAAGTGAGCATGGCCATCAGAGGAGAATGTTTGCCATTTTCCTTAGCCATGTCAGCATGGCCATCGGAGGAAAATTTTCATCCTAGTACTGCCATTTGGAGAAGCATCAACACCTCGAGTCTTTGTAGGTCCTTGTCAAGTTAGCATGATCAAGGATAAAGACTATGCCTGGGCCATTATCCTTAGCCAAATTAGCATGGCCATCGAAGGAGAATGTATGCCCGATGTTTTCTCAAAACATCAACACTCCCTCTTAGTGAGGGATACTTTCTGCATCATGCCAAGCTTGTCCCTGAAGTAAAAGGAAATCGTTGCTCCCTGAATAGCTAAATAAAAGGAAATCATTTCTCCCTGAATAGCTTCGTGACTTCTATTCTTCTTTTATCAATGGGAACATGAGGGTTACGACTATAGAGAAATCGACTAGATCTGTAGCGTGGAGAAGATGAGCAATTATCCCTCAACGAAAGTCTCACAGGCTCTAACTGGAAGCTTCTCCTGTTGCAAACCAGTTCATGGCAGAACTATATCACATGGATCATAAAAAATATGATTTTAACGATTTCATGGCTCCTTCAGCGCCTCAATTTATTTGGTGTCAATTTATTTGGAAGGCAGTGACTGGAATACAGTGGTGAAGAAAATGGGGTGCGAGTCAATTGCAATCCGGTTAATGCACATCAATTCCCTTATACAAGCCCTTGTCGTGTTTTTTGGGGCAAAAACAGCGATAGAAGGAGAGTGGGGCTGGAGATTATCGCAGTAACTGAGTAGGATACAGAGGTGAAGAAAATGGGGTGCGAGTCAATTCCTTCATACAAGTCATAATGTCGTGTTTTTCGGGGTGGAGATTATGGCAAATTGGGTTGGGTGGTGTCAATTCATTTGTCGAGTTGTGGCACGGAAAATAATATAAGTAAACATTCCATTTCATTGAATTTATTTTGTAATTACATTCCAGTGAATTGAATTTATTTCTTCACTCAGAAACATCTGGTTCAAAATTATATTCATGCACCGTGGCCAATAGATTGTGGTATTGGATGGCCTTTATTCCTCTTAAAACTCTGTCCAAGTGATATATAAAATTAAAAATAGTTTAAATTTTTAAATTAAATAATCATGTACAGAAAAGGATACTAAATAAGTTTTTCAAAAAATAATAATCAATCTATGATTATTAATAAGGAAAAGTTATATAATGAAAAAACAAGTTTACGTGATCATGAAATATGAAAAAAATTTCCCATTATTAAATACATGTTTTTGGCGATATACCATTAAATACACGATCTTTTGCATTTGGTATTCATAATGGATTTATATTCAATTTTATATGCATCTTCTTTAAAATAACTAACATACTTTTATTAGGGTGAACTATAATGTTGAAAACTTTATATTTTGAAATGAATAATGATGTAATGTAAAAAGTGATCGATTCTTATTCTTGCAGGGTTGATCGAGATCGATGGACAACTGATTGGGGCGTGACCGGACGAAGGAAGAATCTATGATGTGGCGGGGTTGGAAACGGATAGATACTTGGCAGGGTAGAAGATGTGTGGTGATCCAAGTTAGCCATTGATTGACTGATTGAGAGATTGGGCCTACATATGTGAGATGCTACTCTCGAACAACCCGGTCAACTTAAGCTACTGGATCTGTATCTATATCTGGTTAAATGGGCCCCACCCCCACCAAAAAAGGCTATCAAATTGGGATAAATGCTGCTTTTACTACCTTAGCTGCCTATGCCTTTGCTGCTGATGGGAAAACTTTATATTTTGAAATGAATAATGATGTAATGTAAAAAGTGTTTGGGTAATGTTACGAATGATATTAAATAATATTTCTTTTTCAGTTTATAATGAAGAAAATGTAAAAAAATTTCATTGTTAAAAATTAGAAATCTTCGACAAATCATTCTCAAAGCTTCACTCACTTTATTTGTCCATTTTACCAAACTCTAGTTGCTATCCATTATCTTTAAAATGAAGACATAGTAAATAATGGGGTTGGGCTCAAAATATTAGAGATAGAGCTTTGAGGATTTGTTTAATGCTTCATCATTCTTTTGTCATTTTTTGTAATTGGGAAAAAATTTAGAGTTAATAGAGGTAGCATCGTACATATTTGTACATGTTATGCTATGTAGAAAAAATATATATATGTCTCATAAAGTGGCAATAAATCAAAATGAAAATGAGGATATTGTCAAGTGTAACTACCAATGTGATAATATGTGCAAGGAGGATAATATTGGCAGGTGGAAGCTCAAATAGAAATGACACCATTTAATAATTTCATATATGTGTCTCTTTACTTGTATAAAATCTTGAGGATCTTCATTCAATAAGCATGTCTTAGTTAAGATTTCTTGAAACCAAAATTCACTAGGTAAGTGGGGTGGCATGATAAAAAATAGATCTTGTACAGGACACAAGAAATGAAGTGAGAGAATGGGTATCCATCCCTTTGAAAAAAAATGTTGTTATGAAAGACCATGACTTAATAGTGAGGGAATTCTATTGATGAATCCATTTGAATCAAAAGTGTACTCAATGTTAACCATTTTTCTATAACCCAAGTTGGAAGATCGAACCCATTATACTTCCTTATCACAGTCTAACCTTACTAGTTCGTATAAATATTTTACATTTTTTCTCTCAACAATTCCATAATGGTGGAACCATTGAAAGGTTTAGTAGGTTGGCAAGGGAGATGGGAATTGTTTAACCATAGATCACACCAAAGAGGTTCTATCTATGGGGAAGCTCCCAAAGGTGGAAATATTCTCACCCAAGTACAAAGTATTCCTTTGTTGTGTCTCTACCAACTCTAGCTCTGGGTGTCTTCTATTGAATATATCATCTCTCATATTTCCTTTTGCACACATGCTCATGTTTTCTCCAATATATCTTTAAGACCCTCCCTCTTTTTGGGGCCGGGGGACCTTGGATTTACAAAAACATCTGAAAGGTAGAGACAATTCACATGTAAATCTGATCCAAGTGATATCAGTGGCCACCCACCTAGTCCACTAGCTTAAGACACAATTTTCCATCTTGGCATTTTTTCTACTTTTTTTCAGGTCCTGAACTTCTGGGGTCGTTTTGAGGCCCTAAACGATGTTTTTTTGGCACGATAGTGCCCTATAGCTAGCGAAAGGAATGTATTGGGCCATTTGGAATGTGTACTTCTCAGCTAGACCTTTTCGACTGTATACCGAGTGCCCCTAATGAAGATCATATGCAAACGTTATGCTCTCAAGAAGTTGACGTATCAACTACCCACATCAGGGCCCACAAATGTAACACACCCACGATGGGGCAAAAATAAAAAAAATATAAAATTTGTCCTCCTTACAGGAACAAATCCTTTCTCTCTACGATTCCTAATTTGGGAAGTCCAGGACTCAGCCCGACCTTCCGGCCAAGGTTCTCTAATTCTCTAAGTCAAACAAGACTTTGAGACCTTGATAGTTTCACCTCTTAATCAAACATAAGCCCTTCTGGCTTCTGGTGCAGGTCTTATGATACCCGTGACCTTCTCCTTCACACTTCAACGAAGTCTCAGAGTTGGCGTTAGCCCCTTTTCTCTTGGCCCATCCTCGGATGTGACCTTGGGCGATGACCTCATGCAAACACACAATTGTGGGCGTGACCAAAGGTGATCTGAAACCAAACTACTTTGCGGCCCACAATTCTCCTTGAGCCTCCACATGTGCTTTCTCCAAAACTGGGGTTTGGATTGCAACCCACCCTCGACATTTTAAAGTTTGCGCACCTTCGATCTTCGCAATGCTATGAGATCATCAATCTCCTGATCTTGACGGTACTGTCTGAACTGACGGTTTAGATCTTCCCTTTTCAAATCCATAGACCATATCTGCCCCTCCTAAATCAACGGATGTGATCTCCTTTGGGTCTCCGGACTTCTGAGATCTCAAATCTCAAACTTCACCCATTTTCCCAATGGCTTTTATCCGAAGGATATAATTCACTGATGTGTGTACACTTAATCTAACGATCAAGGATTACTTTGGGTCTTTACCTGGAGTCCACAGATTTGTGCCACCTTTCCTCTGGATCTGATGATCGAGGATTGCTTCGGGTCTTTACCCGGAGTTCATGGATTTATGCCACGTCTCCACTAGATATGACAACTATGAATTACTTTGGGACTTTACCCGGAGTCCACAGATTCACGCCACGTCCCTTCTTAATCTGACGGCTATGAATTACTTCGGGACTTTATCTGGAGTCCACAGATTCATGCCACGTCCTTTCTTAATCTGATGACTATGAATTACTTCGAGACTTTATCCAGAGTCCACAGTTTCACGCCACATCCCTTCTTAATCTGACGGCTATGAATTACTTCGGGACATTGTCTAGAGTCCACAGATTCACTCCATGTCCCTTCTTAATCTGACGACTATGAATTACTTCGAAACTTTATCTGAAGTCCACAAATTCACGCCGCGTCCCTTCTAGATTAGATAGTCCAGATTCATTTCTGACGATTTGACGCTTGATATTTACTTCGGATGATCTGACGACTAAGATCTACTTCAGACGACCTCACGATTGAGATTTGCTTCAACTCTTAGGCTCTTCATGTTTTGGGAGTCTCAAATCTCAATTGAAAAACTCTCGAATAGATTTCCCCATAGTCCACGATCTGTCGCCACGTGTCCCTCTAGATCTAGCAGTCTAGATTCACTTCAGGTCTTCAGGATTCAGGAATCTCAACTTTCAACTGAAAACCCTCGAACAGATTCCTCTGGAGTCCGTGATTCGTCGCCACATATCCCTCTGGATCTGGCAGTCTAGATTCACCTCCTGGTGATGGACGGCCTCAAATTGTTTCGGCTATTTCACCTCCTCCTAGTCCATGAACTTCCAGAGTTATGGATCTTATGCCACCTGTCCTTCTTGACGATGGACAGTCCCAAACTACTTCGGGACTTCAGAACTTTGGTAAGTTCTCTTCTCCTGGGTGTGCAAAGTGCTAAGGTTCGTGCACCTTTCTTAGATCAGACGATTATCGATCCTCGGTGTTATGATCCAATGGCCACTGTCACTCCTCCTTCGGAGCTTCTGACTTACTCTGACTTAGAAGATTTTCTAAGTGATCGAAGGATTTGACCTTTGCTCCTCCTACGGGCCTGTCTCCTGGATTTTGTCTGCACTCCTGAAAGCGCTATCTCTTCTGAGCTTGATCTCCTTGGATATTTTTCCATTCCACATGCTCCTTACATTTCAGGCATCATGTCAAACTCAGATCGAAGGTCAACAACGATCGACGGTTCAAAAAAATTGTGGGGCCCCAACATGCGTGCTCTTTACCAGAGAGTTCGACCTCAACAATATGGAAAGTGCTCGCTCAATTCTAGTCTAACTAGGATTTTTGATCTTCCATCCCATCGAGATAAACTACAAGGGTAAATTGAGGGCCGCGAACTAGTGCATCTGTTATTTTCACCTTCGCTCTCTGTAATGATTCCGCACCCTCGATCTTCCTTCATAGATCGACGGTTCATAGCAATTGTTGGGTTCAACTTGACTATCATGCAACTTGACATCTCAGAGCCTTGAGCTCTAAATTTCCTAGACCCAGGTCACATGGATCTTCATATAACTCTTGGGCTATAATCCCCTCTCTTAGTCGGGTTTTTGGTTAAGGGAATAAGCGCAAGTTCAGAGTCTCCTAGACTATTGGTCTGAAAGGAACAACTTCCCAAATGAAAGCTTTAAGCTATGAATCAAGGAAAAGTAACTTATCAAGTTACCAAAACGATAGCTATGCCCAGAGGCTTGCTTCGACTCTGGAATGGTGATGTAAATTCCTGGGGAAAGCGCCTTCAAGTGATTAAACTGGGCATATGGAAATTCAAGCAAAAATATAGGTTCTCAAGGGAACAAACACATAATCATAACTTAATCATTTAATATAGAGAAAGAACCTTTTATAGACATGTAAATACTCACATGCATCCATTATTTACAATTCAAAGCATAAGGAAAGAAAACACTTATCAGAACCATAGAGTGTGATGCGACTGTTGAAAGGGGTGCTCGTTTCCACCCAACGATACGCTCAGTCACTCCCAATGGATTTATCACTGGCCACCCCCGAGCTTAAGCCATGATGCTTTAAGATTCAATCTCTTACTTCCAGCTCAATGGAAGTTAGGGACGAAGGTTACTCTCCTTCTCCCAATACATAAATAGATAAGGATGAAGGTTACTCTCCTTCTCCTAGTTCAATCTCTATTTTCTGTGATCAGAACTCATTGTTCCTCTTACAGTCCTTCCTCTGACCCAATATTTTTCTCTCTCGTCTTTGCATTTTTCCCCGCAGGTCTTCATCTGCCTACCACACTTCCTTTCTTTCATTCCTCGACAAGGTTGTGTGTGGTTTGAATTCCCAGTCCGTGGTCAGGTCTTGAAGCCTTATGGATGGGTGGTCTACCCCATCCACTCATTAACTCTTGAGGAGGTCTTCCCACATACCAATCCGATTGTAATTCATTCTTGGGTCAGAGGTTTGTTCTGATCTGAGAAATTAATTCCAGCATGGTACTGGTTCGATGGAGGTTAATGAAACCATTCCGGGTCCCCTCCACCACCTTTCATAGCATTCATGGTTTTTTCTTAGAACATCCACTCTTTCAACATTCATGCAACATGTAACTATTTTCTATTAAAATAACAAAACTTACATTCATCGACCTTTTGTACAAAGTTCCATCAAATCAAACATTCACACTTTTAGGTTTTCCATAGTTCCTTGGCCAATATAGTTATAATTACATACTAGGGGAAACAGAGTGTTACAATTCCCTCCCCCTTAAAGGAACATTGTCCTCGATGTTCTATCTGTCCACATGACATGTATGTATAGGAGTAAAAAAAATCAGATATACATGTCTCATGGCATCCTCCATTTCCCACGTAGCCTCATCTAGGCCAAAGTGTTTCCATTGCAACTTGACCTGTGCAATGGTTTGATTCCTGAGTGAGATTTCCTTTCTGTCTAATATGCATTGGGTTTCTGGCAATAATTCTCCCTCTGTCTCCACCTAGATCACAGACCAGTCAATTATATGATTAACATCATGTACATATTTCTTCAATAATGAAACATGAAAAACATTATGTGCCTTTACAGTGGGAGGAAGTGCTAGCCTATACGTTACAGGTCCCACTATATCTAAGACTTCAAAGGGTCCACAATATAGAGGTGCCAATTTGGCACAGGATCCCATTCTCAGGGAGCTCTTCCTGGGTCTAACTCTAAGATAGACATGGTCTCCGGTCTTTAACTCTTTGGGATTTCTCTTTCTATCAGCATAACTTTTTTGTCTATCCTGAGCAATATTCAGATTTTGTCTTATCTGAACCACTTGTTTTTCCATTTCTTTCAGCATGTTGGGTCCGATTGTAATTCTCTCCACTGGGCTACTCTAGCTTATTGGAATCTTGCACTGTCAACAATAGAGGACTTCAAAAGGGCTCATCTTCAAGGATTCCTGATAACTGTTGTTGTAGGAAAACTATACCAATGGTAGGTATTCTTCCCACTTCTTAGGTTGATACATTACATGCATCCTTAGCATGTCTTCTACTATTTGCTTCACTCTTTCTATCTGTCCATCAGTTTGAGGGTGATAACCTATGTTGAAAAACAATTTTGTCTCAAAACCAACCATTAGGTATTTCCAAAAGCTTGAAGTGAATTTGGTATCTCGATCAGATACAATTTCCTTGGGCATGCCATGCAGTCTAAATATCTCCTTCATGAAGATGTTGGCAATATCTATGGCCTTGAAAGTTGATTTGACAGGAACACAATGAGCAAACTTACTCAGTTTTTCCACCACAACCATGATGGCATCAATTTTCTTGGTCGAATTTGGTAATCCAGTGATGAAGTCCATGGAGATGGTTTCCCATTTCCATTTTAGGATCGGTAGGGGTTGTAACAATCCTGTTGGATATCAGTGTTCTTCCTTAACTTGTTGGAATTATAGGCACTTAGCTAAATAGTTAGCTATGTATTTCTTCAATCTAGGTCAATAGAATTGTTTCCTAGTGGTTGTGATCATTTTCTGATATCCTAGGTGACTGGTATATGGTCTCTTATGTAGTTCATCCATTATGAACCTCTTCAAGTCAGCAGGCCTTCTTCGAGCATATGGTAGCCTTCATATTTTATCCCTATAGGCTCTTGCCTTAGGTATGAGGTCACGATATTGAAGAATGCATTTATTTCTTGTGCATTCCTGACTCTTTCCCTGACATATGTTTCGCAGGTGCTTACTGTTGCCATATGAATCATTTTTATACTTCTGCTAAGGGAATCGACCACCCTATTTTCCTTTCCTTTGATGTGTTTGATTTTGAAATCAAACTCAATAAGGAGAGCCATCCACCTAGCTTTCCTGACATTGAGTTTTGGTTGATCAAACAGGTGTCTCAATCCATAATGGTCTGTCATAAGCAAAACTCTCCTACCCAGGAGGTAGTGCCTCCACATTTGTAAAGCATGTACTATGGCAACCAACTCTAGGTCATGGGTCACATAATTGATCTCATGCTCATTTAATTTCCTGGACGTGTAGCAAATAACATGTCCCTCTTACATAAGAACTCCTCCAAGTCCTTCCTTGCAGGCATATGTACACATGAGGAAATCATTATCCGGGTCTGTAATCTTTAGCACGAGTGCATGGGTCAGGAGGTATTTCAGTTCCTGAAATATTTCTTCACATTTTGATGTCCAAATGAATTTAATCCCCTTTTTCTAAAGGGCATTGATTAGACAACCAACCTTGGAAAACCCTTTTATGAACCTTCTATAGTATCCTACTAAGCCCATGAAGGACCTAATATCCGATACATCCTTCAGGGTAGGCCATTCCATAATAGATCTGACCTTGTCGGGGTCTATTGCCACCCCTTCCTTAGATATGACATGGCCTAAGTAATGGACTTGCTTTTGAAAGAAATCGCACTTGTTAAACTTAGCATAGAGATGATGCTCTCTTAGTACTTGAAGTACGATTCTAAGATGTTCTTTGTGCTCCTCCCTGTTCTTAGAGTAGATTAGGATATCATCAATGAAAACCAACAAAAAATTGTCCAAGAATTTTCTGAGTACATTATTCATCAAGCACATAAAAGTGGCGGGGGCATTGGTTAACCCAAATGGAACCACCATGAATTCATAGTGACCATACCTCATCCTAAAGGTTGTTTTGTGGATGTATTCATCCTTAATCTGGACTTGGTGGTATTCAGACCTTAAGTCTATCTTCAAGAAGATGAAAGCACCTCCCAATTGGTCGAATAGGTCATTGATTCTTGGTAAGGGGTACTTGTTCTTTATGGTTGTCTTATTGAGTTGTCTATAATCTGTGCACAACCAGAGTGTGCCGTATTTATTTTTCACAAACAAGACGGGTGCTCCCCATGGAGATACACTGGGTCAGATGTATCCTTTCTCCATCATCTCCTTTAGTTGTATCTTGAGATCAACCATCTCTGGCATGCTCATTCTATATGGAATTCTAGATGTTGGTACCACTCCTAGTGTAAGTTATATCGAGAAGTCGATATCCCTTCTTAGAGGTAAGCCTGGTACCTCTTCTGGGAACACATCCTTGTAGTCGCTTAATATGGGGTGGTCTTCTAGGTTTTGTTTTTCATTCTCAACAAATTCAAGTACCTGTATGGCATATAAGGAACACCCCTTTCTGCAATACTTTTTCATTTGAAGGGATGATATTTGTCTCACTAAGATAGGCTTCTGAATCGCTTGGAGGATCGTTTTTATCCCTTCTTCATTTACACATTCTAAAGTTTTATGATAACAATCCAATTTAGTTTTATAAGCAACCAACCAATCCATACCAATCAACAAGTCATAAGATACTAGGGGAAGTATGTTAAGGGTCGCTCGGGTAAGCAATCCACCCATGATGAATTGACAGGCTAGTATGACCTCTGCCACCTTTCTTTTGGTCCCAGTGGATAATCAAACCAACCACGGTTTAAAATGTCTAATTGGTTGCAATTTACACTTATCAATAGTTTGAGGGGCCACATAACTCAAATTAGAACCTGGGTCAATTAAAATAGAAACTAGATGGTTGGCGATCATACCTTCCATCTCCACTACTGAAGCTTGGAGGTCGGCTTGATTATTGTCCAAGGATGCATAGATTCATGGCATGCTCCTAGCCACATCATTGATGGTGGTAGCTTCTTGGATATTGTAGACTCTCTTATCGTTCTGTTGTCTGTGTGGGCAGTCCCTCAATCAATGATCTTCTCCACAACCCCATCATTTTAAGGGTTCCTTCTTTAGGTTATCAGTCTTTTCTGGGACTGTCTTAAAAGGTTTATTTCCTCTTTGAGAGGGGAAATTTTGTTGATATACACTTCTAGTAGGAAGGCTCCTTCTAGAATCTTTTCCATAGTTCTTAAATCTTGAGGATTTAAACCCCTCCTTCTGGAATCCCGAACTACTCCTATTCTTCCAGTCCTTGTGAGGTCTTGTCTTACTCCCAAACTATTCATAACAATACCTCGCCTTACAGATAGTTTCTTATAACGTATTTGGTTCATCGAACTCAATCCTGTCTTGGTAGGTCTGAGGTAACCCACTAATGAACCGCTTCACTTTTAGTTTTTCATCTTTTATGTAGGGTACATACCTCAATAGTTCAAGGAATTTATTGACAAGTTCATCTATGGTGAGTTGTCCCAGCCTGAGTTCATAGAATTCCTTAGTCTTCCCATCCATGTATTTCTCTGATATATACTACTTCCTGAAGTATTTCTTAAACTATTTCCATGAAAAGTCCTTCTCATGGAATCCTTTCACATTCGTAAGGTATTGCCACCAAATGGAAGCCTTTCCATTCAGGTTAAAGATGGTTATTCGAGTCTTCAAGTTTTCAGAGTAGTCATGGACTCTAAAGTATTTCTTTAAACCAAGTAGCCAAACTTCAACCTCTTATCCCTTCCTAATATCTCCATAGAAAGAGGGTGGTTTGGCTTTCTTGAATTCTTCAGGATCATGATTTTTGGAACGCTTCCGCTTCTTTCATTTCCTTTGAGAATGTGATATTTTTGTGCTACTAGAAGATACTTCAGATTTGCCAGCTTCCTTTCGAGAGGAATCTACCAATGAGTGTCCCCTGCCTCTAGATTGGGCCATCTTCGAGGCGCTTCTCCCAGTGTGGTCATTTATGGAGTCATGTTTTCAAAGCTCAAGTGGACTTTGACTTCTCTTCTTATGTCATCGGTCCACATGATTGGTTGCGGGTTCATGTTGTAGTTTCCTCTATATGTCGGATAAGTTGTGCAGCAAGACTGCATCAATTTCTATTTGTTTTTATTTCTCCTTTATCAATCTCTCGTTGTCATCCTTGAAAATCTATAATTTGGTCCTAAGGATCCTTACAGTTTTAGCCAGATCTGGAGGGGTTTCCACTGCCCTCCTTTCGCCAGATTCTTCGTCTCTATTATGGGAGCCATCCCCCACTTCATGACACGTCACCATCCTTTAGTCTTGAATTTTTCTCGTGATTTACTGACTGCTCGAGTGTTGACAAAAAAACTTATTCTTAGCTAATAGTCTATTAGTTCATGAACAATACACGGTTCAATTTCCTAAATTCACACACACAGAATAGAAAGTTTCATTCTTTTCTTTAATAACATTTTTAACCAGACTTTTTAAGAAAGAGGTAAGGTAGAGTGTCACTCTTTTAAAAGTACTCCAAATAGAGTTTTTAAGTGACTCGTCCAAGAGCCCAAGAAGGGCAAGTGTTTTAACCATGTTTGATACCAATTTGTAACACACCCACAATGGGGCGAAAAAATAAAATAAAATTTTGTCCTCCTTATAGGAACAGATCCTTTCCCTCTACAATTCCTAATTTGGGAAGTCTGGGACTTAGCCCAACCCTCTGGTTAAGGTTCTCCGATTCTCTAAGTCAAACAAGACTTTGATACCTTGATAGTCTCACCTCTTAATCAAACACGGGCCCTTCCGGCTTCTGTTGCAGGTCTTATGATACCCCCGACCTTCTCCTTCGTGCTTCAGTGAATTCTCGGAGTTTTTGTTAGCCCTTTTTCTCTTGGCCCCTCCTCAGATGTGACCTTGGTCGATGACCTCACTCAAACACACAATTGCGGGTGCAGCCAAAGGTGGTTTGAAACCAAACTACTTTTCAGTCCACAATTCTCCTCGAGCCTCCACGTGTCCTTTATCCAAAATCGGGGTTTGGATTGCGGCCCACCCTTAACATTTTAAAGTTTGCACACCTCCAATCCCCATAATGATATAGGATCGTCGATCTCTCGATCTTGATGGTACTATCTGAATTGATAGTTCATATCTTCCCTTTTCAAATCCACAAACTAGATCTGCCTCTCCTAAATCAACGGATGTGATCTGCTTCGAGTCTCCAGACTCCTGAGATCTCAAATCTCAAACTTCACCCTTTTTTGCAATGGATTTTATCTGAAGGCTATAATCCAGTAACGCATTTCCACCTGATCTAACGATCAAGGATTACTTTGGGTCTTTACTCAGAGTCCATATATTTGTGCCACCTGTTCTCTGGATCTGACGATCGAGGATTTCTTCGGGTCTTTACCTAAAGTTCACAGATTTATGCCACGTCTCCCCTAGATAAGACAACTATGAATTACTTCAGGACTTTATCTGGAGTCCATAGATTCATGCCACGTCCCTTCTTAATCTGACAACTATGAATTACTTCGGGACTTTATTCGGAGTCCACAGATTCATGCCACATCCCTTCTTAATCTGATGGTTATTAATTACTTCGGGACTTTATTCGGAGTCCACATATTCACGCCACGTCCCTTCTTAATATGATGGCTGTGAATTACTTTAGGACTTTATCCGGAGTCCACAGATTCACGCCACATCCCTTCTTAATCTAACGACTATGAATTACTTCGGGACTTTATCCGATGTCCATAGATTCATGCCATGTCCCTTCTATATCAGATGGTCTAGATTCATTTCGGATGATCCAATGCTTGATATTTACTTCGAACGATCTGACGACTCAGATCTACTTCGAACGATCTGACGATTGAGATTTTCTTCGGCTCTCCAGCTCTTCATGCTTCGAGAGTCTAAAATATCAACCAAAAAACTCTCGAATAGATTTCCTCGGAGTCCACGATCTGTCACCACGTGTCCCTCTGGATCTAGCGGTCTAGACTCACTTCGGGTCTTCGAGGTTCAGGAATATCAACTTTCAATTGAAAACCCTCGAACAGATTCCTCCGGATTTTGCGATCCATCGCCATGTATCCCTCTGTATCTAGCAGTCTAGATTCACCTCTTGGTGATGGACGACCTCAAATTACTTTGGTTATTCAACCTCCTCCTGTTCCATGCACTTCCATAGTTATGGATCTTACGCCACCTGTCCTCCTTGATGATGAACAGTCCCAAACTACTTTAGGACTTCAGAACTTTGGTAAGTTCTCTTCTCCTGCGTGTGAAAAGTGCTAAGGTTCGTGCACCTTTCTTAGATCGTATGACTGTCAATCCTCGGTGTTGTGATCCAATAGCTACTATCACTCCTCCTCCTGAGCTTCTCACTTACTTCGACTTAGAATATTTTCTAAGTTCTCAAAGGATTCGACCTTTGCTCCTCCTATGGGCTCGTCTCATGGATTTCGTCTGCACTTATGAAAGTGCTATCTCTTCTGAGCTTGATCTCCTTGAAGATTTCATCATCCCATGCGCTCCTTGCGTTTTAGGGATCACGTCAAACTTAGATCGAAGGTCAACAATGATCGATGGTTCACATAAATTGTGGGGCCCCACCATGCATGCTCTTTACCAGAGAGTTCAACCTTTGCAATATGGAAAGTGCTCTCTCGATTATAGTCTAACCAGGATCGTTGATCTTCCAGCTTGTCGAGATCAACGACAAGGGTGAATTGTGGGCCATGAAGTAGCGTGTCCACTATTTTCTCCTTTGCGCTCCACAGTGATTCCCCACCCTCAATCTCCATTCATAGAATGACAGTTCATATAAATTACGGGGTTCAACTTGACTACCGTGCAATTTGACATCTCGAAGGCTCGAGCTCCAAGGTTCCTGGACCCAGGTCACGTGGATCCTCATATAACTCTTGGGTTGTAATCCCCTCTCTTATTTGTGTTTTTGGTTAAGGGAATAAGTGCAAGTTCAGAGTCTCCTAGACTATTTTTTTGAGGGGAACACCTTCCCAACTCACAGAGCTTTAAGCTCCGAATTAAGGAAAAGTAACATGTGAGGTTACGAAAATGGTAGTTATGCCGAGAGACTTGCTCTAACTTCAGAATGGTGATGTAAATTCCTAGGGAAAGCGACTTCGAGTGATTAAACTGGGCATATGGAAATTCAAGAAGAAATATAGGATCTTAAGGGAATGAATGCATACTCATAAGTTAATCATTTAATACAGAGAAAGAACCCTTTATAGACATGTAAATACTCACATGCATCTATTATTTACAATTCAAAGCATAAGGCAAGAAAACACTTATCAGAACCATAGAGTGTGATGCAACTGCTGAAAGGGGTGCTCGTTTCCACCCAACCATAGGCTTAGTCATTCCCAATGGATTTATCACTGGCCACCTCTGAGCTTAAGCCACAATGTTTTGAGATTCAATCTCTTACTTCCAACTCAACAGAATTTAGGGACGAAGGTTACTCTCCTTCTCCCAATATAGAAATAGATAAGGATGAAGGTTACTCTCCTTCTCCTAGCTCAATCTCTATTTTCTGTGATCATAACTCACTATTCCTCTTTGAGTCCTTCCTTAGACCCAAGATTTTCCTCTCTTGTCTCTGCATTTTTCCCTGCATGTCTTCCTCTGTCCACCACACTTCTTTTCTTTCCTTATGCAACAAGGTTGTGTGTGGCTTGAATTCCCAGTCCGTGGTCAGGTCTGGAAGCCTCATGGATGGTTGGTCTGCCCCATCCCCTCATTAACTCTTGAGGAGGTCTTCCCACCAACCAACCCAACTGTAATTCATTCTTGGGTCAGAGGGTTGTTTTTATATGAGAAATTAATTCCAGCATGGTACTGGTTCAGTGGAGGTTAACGCAACCATTATGGGTCCCCTTCACCACCTTTCATGGAACTCATAGTTTTCTATTAGCACATCCCCTCTTTCAGCAGGCATGCAACACGTAACCATTTTCTATTAAAATAATAGAAATTACATTCATCGACCTTTTGTACAAAGGTCAATCAAATCAAACATTCACACTTTTAGGTTTGCCATAGTTCCTTGGCCAATATAGTTATATTTACAGAATGGGGGAAACAGGGTGTTACAACAAACCTTTTGGTGTTTCATCTCACGGGGTTAGTGTTTTGTATGTTGAAGTTTTTCTCTCATTGGTTCTTTATGTTAAAAAGGATTTTGAAGCCTCATTGTAATCCATCTCATGAATACGTGTAGTCATCACATCTCTTCTCAGATATAAGATGCCACCATTCTAGTGAGTTTATTTCACTTTGTATTTTTGTATTTCCTACATATTTCAGTCATTAATAGAAATAATTTTTTATTGTATTTCCATGTTTTTTGTCATATCTTTGTGTTTTATTTCATTCCCTCAAAAATTCAGATTAAAATATGACACCTAATATGTAATTTCCCCCTCAAATTGATGACTCATTATCCTACATGACTCATGTAGTCTATAGTCAACAAAGAAAAATGGGGGTCAAAGTATCAAACCCTAAAGAGATATTAAATAAAATAAATAGTTATATTTTAATCAAGTGAGGGTTTGATTTGGTCAAGAAGGAAGATCTAGAAGAATCAAAGAAGAAGAATAAATAGAAGGGGAGCCTACCTCCTTGGGAATTATGATTTGATATCTTATTTGAGAGCTCTTGTAGCCAGCGTTTTCATTGGGGTTTTGGGAAAAACCCTTCCAATGCAGGTTTAGTTTCGATGGTGTAATACCCACCTTATCTAAACAAAGGAGATTTCATTTGGAGTCTTTGTCTTGTGGTATTTTCTGAAAATCTTAAAGTATACTGGAGTAGAGTAGTGGGAGGCTTGGAGAGCCTGGATTTCTATGTTGGTATCATACCGGGTTTCTTTGTGTGTTTTGTAGCAGAGTGTGTAGCTTCCTAACAACCAATAGTTTATATTCCTAGTCTTATTTTTCAAATTTTTTTACAACCACTAGAGATATTTGTATTGTTGTTGCCATTCATAATAAGATGTCATATTAGTCTGTTCTATTTATGTGTGCTTGCGATGTGTTTCATAATATTCCTCATTGAGAAAATTATTGTAAGGGTTTCATATCATTTTCACATAGGAAGAATTAATAATTTGGGTCAAGGATATTACAGTGGTATCAGAGCTGGTGATCTTGCCAGCCGGTGATTACATTACAACACTTTTCTTGGCTAGAGAAGGAGAAAATTCTGGGGTCTTTTTGCAAAATTGTTTTAGGGGAAAAAGAGGACCGCGCACTTCAGGCTCAGATATGAATGTTTCCGAGTAGAATTTGACAAAAAAATTGGGTATTTGAATTCCTCTCAGAAAAATAACCAATTTCAAAAACAAATCATCCAAAACATAGTCTTGAAACTAAAGTTATCATCATTTTAATTTCGACAGTTTTTCAGGGTTTTTCCAAAAAAATCCACGCGATTTACAGTGACGAGAAATAATGGGAAGGAAATCAGATTGTGTGGATACAGTGGTGATTATTCCAACCTGTAATGCTGAGGAAGAAGGGGGGTGGAGGAAAACCCTCTAACAAATCACTAGAGAAGAATTCAAAAGAAATCCCATCAGAGTTAGAACCAGAAGGAAGAATGGGGAACCAGGGTGAAGACAAAGTCCAACAATTGTTGGAATCTATAGTTTCATGACAACTATAGATGACTACGAGCCAACAATAGACAACACAACCCCTGACATAGCTCATTCAAATCCAAGGAGGCTACAATGGGAATCAGATGGAGGGAAGTTAACAAAGTAGTAGGGCCTATAGGTAGAATACAATACTCATATTCCAATATAGAGAAACTCATTGACAATGATCCAGATGGATGTCGGTGGCCTCCCACCTATTCTAACTAGATCATTTTCAAAATTTTCCAGTTCAACAGTCTTTTCCTATTTTTTGGGTCCCTGACTTATGGGGTCGTTTTGAGGCCCTAAACAACATTTTTAGGGCTTGCCATAGTCAAAATGTCTAGGGCTCACCATATAAAACATGTGTATTCCTCATATAGAACTTTCCAATGGGCTATCGTGCACCTAAAAAAAAGATCGTATGAAAAAGTTACGACCTCGGGAAGTTGATGTACTAACTTACCCAAGTGGGGCCCACATGACTTTTGGCACTTCATCTCCTAGGGTTAGGTTTTTGGATGTCTAGGGTTTTTGAAATTCCCGTTTATTGTAAAAATGACTTGAGAGCCTCATTTTAATCATCGTCTAGTGAATGATTGCAACTGTCACATCTCTTCTTAGAGATAAGCCGCCACCATTCTAGCAATCTTGTTTTCTATAGCATTTTACAGTTTCAACTTATTTCCTTATTGAATAGAAACCGATTTTACTGTATATCTATTATTCTGTGTTAAGAATCTTTTGATAATAATCTGTATTCATTTCGTTCTTCTCATAAAATCCAGATCAGTGGTATCAGAGCAGTCTACCCCTTGTCGTTCTTAATGCATGTCCCCAACGAGGTCAGGGTACAAAGAATTGGGTCTTGAGCTTGTTTCTCTTGAGAAAAAATATCTTGCACACCCAAGAAACCTCTCATGGAGGGAGAAAAGAAAGACGACGGGACATTATATCCCCTCAAAATTTTGCTCGAGGAAGCCCTCATGCAACAAAGGAATGAGATGATGGATAGTTTTGCGCAAATCCTTCAGTGGCTACGAACAGGCGATGCATCTTCCTCAAACGGAGGTGCTGCCCCCTTCAAGGTACAAATAAACTTCGATATTCCTATATTTGAAGGTCAGATAGACACAAATGTTGTAGATAAATGGTTCAATATGCTAGAAGGGTATTTCTTTGTCCATAACTTCTCGAATAGAGAAAAGATTACTTTTGCGCTCCTCAAAGCTATTCCCCATGTCAAATATTGGTGGGAAACTTTCTGTGAGAAAAAGGAAACAAAAGAATCCTCATTATTTAGAGTCACGGTCCCCTAGGAGTCCTTCAGGGATGTTATTAAGGAACAATACTACCCTGTTGGAAGTTATGATGACCTGTATACAAAATGGACCATACTGTGGCAGGAAAGAGACCAAGCAATACCCGAGTTCACAAATATCTTCCATACCTTGCGCACCAAGATGGGTATCAAATATTCTGAGCGACATCTGGTGCTCAAGTATTACGATGGTTTGCATAGATAAATCTAGGTCGAAATGGAATTTATGGAGATCTCATCCTTGGGCGTAGCCTACCGATATGCCAGCAAAATCGAGTAAAAGATCAAACAAAAGACGCGACAATTTGAGCCTGGGAACCCTTCATAGAAAAATCCAGGAAAGGGCGACCTCGACCTGCAGA
Organism: Picea sitchensis; assembly: GCA_010110895.2. Taxonomy (NCBI): domain Eukaryota; kingdom Viridiplantae; phylum Streptophyta; class Pinopsida; order Pinales; family Pinaceae; genus Picea; species Picea sitchensis. The sequence continues at coordinate 125,644 of SNQJ01S0008567.1, read as the reverse complement.
ACAAAGGATAGAGAAAATACGGGCCTCCTTAGGAAAACCAGTCCATACCACAAGCAAAGAAGGTCACTGGAAATACAAAGAAATATATCGGGAAGTGGTGTGACTTTCATAAGATCCCCTGGCATAACGTTGTTGATTTCCACTCAAAGCAATCACTGGTGGTTGAGGTGAAATCCTCTGAATCAGATGCAGGTTCCGACTCCGAGTCAGGACTAGAAAGGGGGAGAAATATCATTGATGCAGAACCCAGTGCTATCATTGCTACCACCAAGCTCCATCCCAGTGAACCAGA
>SNQJ01S0008567.1:105904-119787 GCA_010110895.2 Picea sitchensis | reverse complement strand
CGTCCTGGAAATATGTCGGCCCGAAACCGGCGAAAATATGTCGGCCCAAAAAAAAAAATTCGGGGGCACTGCCCCCGAACCCCCGCGCGGGGTCTCCGCCCCCCTCTTACCCCCCTGCGCAGGCGCTCAGACACTACTACTCGTGCAAAGAATATACACATACCCAACAGTGAATCACTATTAAGTAGCTTTAATACTTTATTTTATAGTTATTTATTTTGCATGAAACTTTTATTTTATAAAGTAATTTCATTGTAAAAGTGATCCCCACTTCTCTTTATAAAAGTGAGTCACCTCATAAAGCAACTTACACCACCACGCAGTCCTTTGGTTATGAGTGAAGCCATTTCTAAAAATGGCATAAATTTCACATCCGAAGTCTGTTTTTAGTGCCGTTTTTTTAAACCACATAATTTTTCGAGATATTTCCATCCAGATCATTAGTTCAGTTTTTAAATTCATATTATCTACATATTTAATATGGCTTCTTCCAGTAATATTTTTCTTACTAGCACCAACTACTTCCAATGGAAATCTCATATCAAATATTTATTAAGAAGTAAAGGCTTGTACCATATTACCCTAGGAAAGGAAAAATCACCCAATGATGATGATAAGAAAGTCAAATGGGATAATAGGAGTGACGAAGCACATGTACTAATCGAAATGCCCATCTCTCCTGATTTAAGGTTCCACCTTAAAGAAATTGATGACCCTGAAGAAGCTTGGGAAAATATTGAATCTAAGTTTGGTAAACTCAATATTATTTGAGCACAACAGTTAGAAAATCAAGTATTGACCTTAATTCCAAGTGATTTTTATTGCCTTTGGGACTATCTATCTAAGTTTAAAACACTTAGAATTTTATGTGAAGAATGTGAGATAAAAATGGAGGAAGAGTGTTGCATCTATCTTATTGTTTCTAAGCTAGGTAGTGCAGATTTTGTGTTTGTGTCTACATTTTAAGCCATGAGAGAGGCTCTAGGGAAATCAAATCTTTAGCATGAGCGGTTTGGTCATCTAAACTATCGCTCATTGCAGCAACTATGTAATCAATAGATGGTGACTGGTCTTCCTCCTGTTTCATGCAGAGATGGTGTTTGTGCGGGTTGTGTTCTCAACAAACATCATCAGAATTTTTTTGACAAACATGCCTATTGGCATACCTCAGGACCTTTGCAGTTTGTTCATAGTGATTTTTGTGGTCCACTTTCTTCTCCTTCTTTTTCTGGGTGCAAGTATTTCTTAACTTTCATTGATGATTTTTCAAGACGTACTTGGGTTTACTTCTTAAAACTTAAGAGCGTAGTTTTTGACAAGTTTTTTGCCTACAAGGCCCTTGTAGAAAAGCAATCTGGACATCAAATTCAAAAGTTCAGAACATATAATGGAGGCGAATATGTGAACAATAATTTTACAAGTTATTGCACTACACAGAGCATCCAAATGCAACACACTGTTCCATATACACCACAACAAAATGGTGTTGTTGAGAGAAAGAAACACACATTAAAATAAATGGCTAATTGTATGATCCAATCTAAGGGATTAAGTCTAAAGTATTGGGTGGAAGCAATCAACTGTGAAAATTACATAGTTAATTGCACTCACACAAAGGATCTTAAAAATATAACACCGGAAGAAGATTGGACTAAAATTAAACCAGATGTAAGTCACTTCCATGTATTTGGTAGTATAGCATGGGCTCACATTCCTGATGAAAAAAGGAAAGCATTGCAGCCTAAATGTGAGAAGTGCATATTTGTTGGTTATTCTGAAGATGTCGAAGGTTATAGACTTCTTCAAACATTGTAATGAAATTATTATTAGAAGAGATGTTAAATTTGATGAAAATTTCTTGGCTTGCGAGCCTAATTCAATGATTGTACCTTCTTTGTCCCATGAGCCATCTTCGGTGTTTGTGCCTTCATTTGTTCCTATTCTGGTTTCTTCTTCAGATGATGAAAGTGAGGATGAAAATCCACCTCCACCTTCTCACCTTCCTCCATATGAATCCTTTGAACCTGAACCAAAACCAGTTCTACCTCTTCCTAGATGGGTCCATTCAACACGAGAAGTAGCTGGTGGTCTTGTCAATGACCCTTCAGATGAGCATCGAACACGTTCACTATTTCAACAATCCTCTTCTCTTTTGGCTGATGTTTCAAAGACTCATGATCTAGAGACATTTGCAGAAGCTTGAGGTCATCCAGATTGGGATACAACAATGAATGAAGAGTATCGTTCTTTAATGGAAAACGATACTTGAGATCTTGTACCTCTTCCAAAAGGAAGAAAACTTTCCATATGTAAATGGGTCTACATAACTAAGTATACATTAGATGGAAGTGTTGAAAGGCATAAGGCTAGGTTAGTTTCCAAAGGATTTTCCCAAGTTGAAGGAATTGACTATAATGAAACATTTGCCTCTGTATCCAAAATGAATTCCATCCGCCTTGTTCTTGCCCTTGCTTCCTCACATAAATGGGAGGTCCATCAAATGGATGTTGAATCGACCTTCTTGTATGGAGATTTGCAAGATGAAATATACATGGAACAACCTCCTGGCTATGTCCAAAATGACTCTAGCCTTGTTTGTTGCCTTAAGAAATCTCTTTATGGTCTTAAGAAATCTCCCCGAGCTTGGTATGCCAAAATGGAAAACTTTCTTATTGACACCGGATTCTCTAGATGCCATTCTGATCCTAATCTCTATACCAAGAAAGTAGGAATCCATCTCATAATCCTTTTCCTTTATGTTGATGACCTTAACCTTACTAGTAGTGACTCAAAACTTTTAAATCATGTGAAAACCAGCCTTAAGATGAAATTTGAAATGACAGATTTAGGTTTTTTGCACTATTTCCTTGGCCTCCAAGTTTTGCAAACCAATGAAGGAATTTTTATTTATCAGTCTAAGTATGCTTGTGACCTTCTTCATCGATTTCACATGGATGATTGTAAACCAATTCCTTCTCCCTTCCATTATGGAGTCAAGCTTACTGCCACCTATACTTCTCCTGAAGTTGATGCCACCCTGTACCACCAATTAGTTGGTAGCCTCTTATACTTGACTCATACCCGTCCTGATCTTTCCTTTGTTGTTGGTCTTGTTTCTTGGTATATGAAAACACCCCATGAAAGCCATTGGAAATAAACTAAAAGGACACTTCGCTATCTTTGTGGTATAGTTCAGTTCAGGATACATTACAGTTCAGGGGGGACTCCTTTATTGGTTGGTTTCACTGATTCAGATTGGGTCGGCGACCCTGATGATCAGAAGTCTACTGTAGGTTATGTTTTCAGCCTTGGTTCAGGACTTGTCACTTGGGCCTGAACAACAGGCTATTTCACTTTCTTCAGCAGAAGCAGAGTACCGAGCAATGGTAAATGTAAGTCAGGAAGCCTTGTGGCTTCGACAGATCCTTTCAGAGTTTGGATTTCAGCAACAACATCTGACCAACCTTTGGTGCGACAATCAGAGTGCCATCAAATCGCCAAAAATCCACTTCAACATCAGCGCAACAAGCACATCGAGCTACACATGCACTTCATCAGAAAGCTCATTCATGATCAAGTTATTGAAGTGCTCTTAAATCTCTCTGTAATCTTTTTTATTTGCATTAATAAACTGCTCCAAGTGGCCGCGTTGGCTGGGTCCATGGAAGTTTCCCCATAGGTTTTTACCACGTCAAAACATCAATCTGTTGATCTTTGATCTGGTTGTGTGAATGGTTACTGAAGTTGTTCATCCTTTGTTGGAATACATGTGTTGTCTAACACAAACACTCCAACACACATGAACATGAATTTGCAAAACTAGAATCAAGAAGCAATGGACCATATAGGTAACCGACTATAAGATTCAAAAGATGCACCATGTACCCCATGCATTTTTGCACACGTCCTCCTCCAACTGGGAATGCATCTCTACGCACCTCCACTCCCAACTAAGATATAAATTTCACCTCTACACACAACTTCACAGTCACCTGTGCTATAGAATGTACTTAACTTCTCTTGGTAGAAAGAGAGACTATTTAAACACTATAAACAAAGTAAAATGTTGTCTGAGAGCCAAAAATGCTTATGTTTGACAAAAAGGAAAAGGAACAGAAAAGAAAAATAGAAAGTAGACAATAAGTTCATTAAAAACAATCTGATATGGCCTTTATGGATAAATTTTGATGTTCAATTAAGGTACAAATTAGTATGTTTAAATACAAAATGTAATGATGATGGAAGGAACAATACTTGAGGAGAGGGGTATATATTAAATACTAGCTTTTGTTTTCATCCGTATTCAACAAAAGGCGTTCCAATAGTAAGGATCCCAAACCAAATCTAGTACCTCCTCCAACTGATTTGAATACTAAAAATCCTTGAAAATTGGTGCAATTATCGCAGAGATTCCTTATTCTATCTAGACAATTGTCAAATACATATTTGCCCACTAACAAATGGAGAGACAAAAATTCACTATCAACCTAAAGAATAAATCAGAAGTCATATAAAAGCACACACCATCTAAGAATTTGACTTTCTATTCAATAATGTTGATAAAACTTTGTTTTTTATTGTTATGTACATATGTTCCTACTACCATCTTGATGGGGGATTACTAATGAGGTCCACTTGGGGTGTACCATAATGGCACCTAATTTTTTGAAGTTGTTTACAAAATGAATGCGTCTATATTTTCCATGAGAGGTTTGCATAATTAAAATAATAATAATAATCTCAAAATTCATCTAAACAATAGATCAAAGAACGCATCCTTTTCATTTTTATTTTCACATAATTCTGAAGTCTTACCCTGATCTCCACAAAGTCTTTCATTAGGCACATAATGACTAATTTTAATACGCTAAGGTTGTATTTTGTGTTCCTCCCAACTTTCTTTGACATATAGGTTGATGGTCATTAATAGTTTACACCCATATATACATGAGAAAAATGGAAGGATAGATAGATGAAAGGGATATGCATTACCTACATACATGAAGTAATTCTGAACTAATCCACTTGACAAATCAAACAATTCACATTTAAATGAAGTTTGAATAGAAGGGATAGATATTTACCACAAAATTACACTTGAAGACTCAAATTAGGCCTCTTGTGTTAATCACCATTAAGAAACGAATCAACCCAATGAGTTGACCCAAGGGTTCATAAATTGCCTGAGGTCTCTACAAATGTTTGCAAGTAATATGTAAAAGAACATGAGCAAGAAATCTGACCAGTACAATGGTGAAATAAGTTGTTCAAGGTGAAAAAGTTGTCTGTATGGTCCTGTCCTAACCTTATCAATAATTGTTGTTCCCAGCTCCAGTTTCACTGAAGAAAGCACTATGTGCATAGGTTCCTCAATTTATTATTCCATCACTGCATATGGAAAATAGTTTCAGGGAAAATATTTACCATGCCATACAATAATTTCAAACTGTGCCAATCATTTTACACTGCACAAATATTAGTACTGGATCTTATTTGTTGATTCAACTGGATCGACTGGACCAATAAAAACTGGTGCTACCGTCGCATGCTTGTTGAATGCTTCTTGATCTCTATCAGGGAGGATTGCTAAGCAAGGTGAAGGCTTGTGTGACTTTACCTTTCACTCTGTCTTTACCTCATGTGGAAGTGGAGGGCTGATACATGCAATGCAATACACGTGAATAGTTTCCATGCAAACAAAGTGGAGCAACATGCATGCAAACCAGGTAAAAGTGATGCAAGGAGGTTGCATGCAAATCGAAGCAAATTTATTCATTATATTCTTATTAAAAAAGTTAAAGGTCATTAGATGTTTTTATGAAAAGAAAAATATTCTTACCATATTCGCTATACCTTCGTGTTCCAGTTAAAATTCTGCTTCAATTTCATTATACATAATACCAAAAATAGCAGAATACCTTATTGGTCACGTAGATGGAGACTTAACCACACAAATCAAGAACTAGATCAAGATGATATAACTTAAAAACTCACATCATTAAAAAATACATTGTTGTATGGTATGGAGACAACTTGATGATATAACTCAAAACCTCACATCAGGCAGGAATTAAAATAGGAGAAAATAGAGCTTCACCCACATATATATAAGAAGATTCAACGGAAACAACAAAACCAAAAAGAAAAAGTTATTTATTAACAGTTTTTTCATTATTTCTCTTGATTTGAACGAGTAAAATTTACTCTGCTTTTACCTCCTAATCAAAATAGTTCACCTTTATGGAATGATTCTTCTAAATTTTACGCTTCATTATTATTGATTTGCATTAAAATTCTATACATGACTATTTGACCATTTACCTAAAATATATAATCTATTTAAAATTGAGTTTGATAATTTGGTAAAAGTTTGGTAATTTGGTAAAAACTTTCATTAACAAATGCTTTTATTTTACCATTAATTAAAAACAAGCTACGCTACTTCTTCTAGTCATACATAAACTGTGGAAGGAGAGAAAGATGGAAAATAAACCAAAAAGAGACTTGTACAAATATAGAACCAATATTCACAAATCACAAAATTAAATCCGCACAAAGGAAGACAACGCAAACCTTTTTCCCAGAAGAAAATTTCACGAATTATATTAAGAAGATATAATTCTTAGCATCCAAAATGTTCAGTAATATCCATTAAGGATACATACATGTGCCTTGAAGCAAAAACAACAAAATATCTGAAGACAATTACAAATAGGCTTGATGCAAAACAATGAAGCCTTCACTGAAAATGTGAACAGCGAAATGGAGACTGGAATTGTCCGAGCTAGTGATGATAGCTGATTTCTTTGAGAATCATGAAATTCTGATTGAAAGAGAAGAACTGGAAAAAGAAGTGTTAATAGACATTGAGGAGGCGACGCTATCCCTTCACTCCTTCAGTCCAAAGGTGAAGCGTGATGTATCCTTCCAGTTCCTTTAATGCTTTCTTTGAAAGTGAATCAGCTTCTTTGTTAAATTCCCGATAGATGTGGAAGAATTGAGTGTTCTCGAAAGTGTTCTTAAGAGTTTTGATTCTTTTTTTCCAGCCTTCAAGAGAGGTCACTCGCAAATCACTTCTATCATTCAACCATTCGATTATCACCTTTGAATCTCCAAGAATTTGGATCTTTGGGAGTGCAAGTAGATTGGCTATGTGTAATGTAGCCCAAGCCCCCAATAATTCAGCCTTTCTATTCGAGTCGATTCCATAGTTCAGGTACCATTTATGTACCAAGGTGTTTGAAAGTTTGATTATGCCACCTGCTCCACAACAAAGACCATATGCCTTTGCTGCACCATCAAAGCTAGCTACAGGAAATTCAAAGTTCTGATTAATAAAACTAGAACGTAGCAAGGAATGGGTAATAACTTCCTCGAGCTTGTGAATTGTACCAAGTGTTCGAATCGTTATCGAATGTGGAGAGGGGGTTTTTTCATCAAAGGTTGTTGCATTACTTTCGAGCCACACGAACCAGCAAATCAAGGGAGGTAAAGTAGTAGGAATAGTTTTATTTGCTGTCCACTTGGATAACCTATCAGTCAAACAGCTTCCGCCCCACTTCTGGTTAAAATTACGTGTGGAGTAAATCAAATTCCACACAGTAATCATGAAGGAACAATGCAGAAAGATATGGTCTATAGTTTCACTGTCTAGTTTGCACAAGATGCATCTGTTAGGGCCTTCCCATCCTCTGCGCTGGAGATTAGGCCACATCAAAATCTTATAATTTGTGACCAGCCACATGAAAAGCTTAACTTTCAACTACATATTCTAATTCCAAATGCTCTTTTGCCATCTGGAGACAGTCGATAAATTCTTTGAAGCGCAAATGGATGAGTAGACATTTTTTGAAGTGATGAGCCCGGAGGCATTCCCTCCAGTCCAGTGAAGTTCATCTATGTTATCTGTTAATGTGATGCCCGGTGCTTGAAGAGATCTTCTGAATCTGTCCCATTCTGATGCAATGTCTCCGGTGAGTTCTAAATCGACACTGTCTATCCACTAAGACGAAACAGAGGAATGATGAAGTGTTTTCCAGGCATGTGCTAGAATGGTAATATGTTTCTGCTGTAGAGTGGACCGGAGGCGTGCTGATAGGAAAGAGCGCATGCCCAAATCCAATATTCTGTCTCTCCCTAACTCCATGAGAGTCCCGATCCTGGCTTCCAAGTGAGCCAATTGTTGATAAAGTGGACTATTTTCAGCATATTTTTCTAGATTTTGGATCCCGAGGGTTTTGCAAAAGTTTTCGAGCGAAGCCACTTAATAATTGACACAGAGTGTAGATATTTTTCTTTCAGTAGCTTTTGCCAAAGGCAATTTCTAGTGAGAGCTCTCCAAAGTGTAGTAGTCGCTAAAGCTTTGTTGAAAGTAATAATGTTGAGGAGCCCCCAGCCTCCAAATAGTTTTGGCCGAGCAAGCGATTCTCAATTTTCAAGGTGGTAATGATGTGTATCTGTGTTTCCTTTCCACAAGAAATTAGACAAGAGCTTCCTTATTTTGTGGAGGATGGACAAAGGGACAGCAGCAAGTGATAACCAGTACATCGACTAGTTTTCAAGAATAGATTTGCAAAGTGTATGTCTGTCGCCTAGTGACAACCAACAAAAGCTCCAATGGCTAATCTTCTTTTCCACTTTATTTATAAGCCATAACCAATATTCAGTTTTCTGCACACCAGATTTTAGGAAGTACCCCAGGTACTTGAAACCCCCCTTCAGATTGAAGAAGTTATACGAGAGTAGCTGCTTGAGTGGGTGAAGTTCTGTCTCCTCAAGACCTGAAAAGTGTACAGAGGATTTGTTAAGATTTACTTTTAAACTGGAAACCAAACAAATAAATGAATGATACAGTTGATCTCTTTCCATTCCTGCATAGATGCATTTGTCATTAGTAACATATCATCAACAAAAAAAAGATGGAGGATTTTAGTCAATCTGGTGACTTTGATTCTAGATAAAGTGCCCTCTACTTGACTGGATTTTAATAGTAAGCTCAATCTTTCCATCACAAGGATGAAGGGAAAAGGTGAGAGTGGGCATCCCTACCGAAGGCCTCTCCCAATCTTGAAAAAATTGGTGGCCTCTCCATTAACTAACACAAAAATAGATGCCGAGCTAACACATTGCAAAATCCAACTTGTCAACTGAGGTCCAAATCCCACCTGGATTAAGATCAGTCTCAGGAAGTCCCAGTTGACACAATCAAAATCTTTTTGTAGGTCTAGCTTAAGTAGCAAGGCCTTTAAATGCTTTTGTTTGATGCTATGTATGCATTCATGTGCTGTACCAATAGCATCATGGATCAATCGCCCCTCCAGAAATCCAAACTACTCAACTGAGAGATTCTTTGATAAAATCAGCTTAATGTGGTTGGCTAAGACTTTAGAGACTAATTTATAAATTAGATTGTAGAGTGAAATTGGACGATAATCCGCGCAGGTCTGTGAATTGTTGGATTTAGGAATCAAGGCCAGGAATGTGGAATTTAGGTTTCCAGCCATACGTCCTCCAGATCGAATCGATTCCACCAGTGCCAGTATCTCCTCAATAATCAAATAAAAAAAATTGTGTAAAAAATTCCACAGTCTAGCCATTCGGGCCTAGACTTTTTTCTTTTTTGAAGTGGAATAAGATTGTTTTTAATTCTCGGGAGGTGACCGGCAAAAAGAGTTCTTTTGCTTCCTCCTCAGTAAGCCAAGAGTTAAATAAAAAAGCCACCTTTACTTGTTCTGTTATCGAAGGTGTCTCAAACTGATTATAGAAAGATTTAAAAGGTTTTTTGGCTTCCCTGGAAATTGCATCCTGCCCAGTATGTAGATGACCCAAATTGTCTTTAATTTCTCATAGGTGTTTACTGATTCATCTCTTATTAGCAAACTGGTGAAAAAACATTCTGTTTTTGTCACCGCTTTGTAACCATAGAGGTCGGCTTTTGAGAAGCCACCGCTCCTCCTGTGAATTTAGAATAATATTTCTATCAGTTTCAAGTCTGATGAGAAGGGATTCATTCATCGAATGAGTGAAACCATCCGCATTTTCCTTTAATATTTCAATGATTCTTGTTTCTATAAATTCTATATGTTTAAATTCATGGGTTCTTTGCTCTTTATACCAATTTTTGGTGAGTACTTTTCGGTCCTATAATTTCCATATGAAGTGCCGTTGAATATCAACTTCCTGTAGATAAACTTGATCATTCCAAAGAATTTTTACTGAGCTGTTATAATCCTTTTCTGAAAGAGAGTGCGGATTGAATTTGTAAGGGTATGCATTGGAAGGAGTAATGTTTTCTAGTTGAAGAAAGATAGGAGCGTGATCCGAAATGAAGGGGTATTCAACCCAGGAGCGAAAAAATCGGCCTTCCAGAAGAAGATCCTTTGCCACTAGAAATCTGTCTAGTCATTTAGCTATATAATTGCTGCCAGAGTGTCCATTTCACCAAGTCGATACAAGTTTGTCAGGCCGAACATCAATAAGATTATGTGAGAGAAAGAGGTTATTATAGAAATTTGTATTGATACTTGCATTGGTCGCACCAGCTCCTCCCCAGCTTTCACCACTAGAAAGTGTCAAATTTAGGTCACCGGCAATGACAAGATTTTTTAAAGAGAGTAAACCACTGTTTGATAACTTAGTCCAGAATTCTTTGCGGTCCATTTAGGGGCCACATAAATTTAAAAGATTGATTTGTTGGTTAGAAGAGATAATATTGCCAAATAACAAAATTCCCCCAACATTGAGGAAAGGCACCAGGTTAAAAAGTTGAGGGTCCCAAGCCACCAGGAGACCCCCTGAAGTGCCAAATGAACTCACTGCACAAGTATGCCATGACGAATAAAAACCATGAATGTAGGAACGTGCTTTCTCAGCTTTGACCAAATATTTCTGTAAGAATAGTATACTGGGACGAGTGGAATCCAAAGTGTGGTGAAGAGAGGCAGCTTTAAGGGTGCCTCCAGGCCCTCTAAGATTCAGTGACAAGAGGATCATTACTTGGATCTTGCTAGGGCCTTCACCACTCTAAGTGCCCCACTATTAGTAGTGGTAAGTTCCAAGTCTAAGGAAGGGGTGTTCTCCTTCTATAGTTTCTTCCTTGTGCTTCTTGTCTTGATAGGGGAAAAATCAGTACCTAGTCCTCTTGACCAGGAGTAATTCTTTGAGGGATTCAGCCAGTTAGTCGATGATGTACCTACAACTGCGGAAGAGGTGGATGGATCGATGCAGGAAGGGCCTATGAAAGTGGGTAGTGGGATAGGGTTGAAACTATCTCAGGAGAGTGGAATCAGAGTGTCTAGAACTGAGTTGAGGGAGGAGTCCCCTACTTTAGATTCGCGAAAACCTGGTAGCTGTAAAGGTTCAGTCGATTGAGGTAGGGAATCAATAGTGTTGAAGGGGAAGAGTGATGTAGGAGAGTCGGTTTGGGGATGTAGTGTGTTTTTGGCAATCTGATCAACTCCAGGTGGAGGGGGACTAGGATCGGGGACAAGGGGGAAGGAGGTGGACAGGTTAGTGTTTGGAAATGTAGGTAAATCTTCTGAGTGATGTAGGGAATTCAAAAGTTTTGAATCTTTTAACTCTGCAATCTCTAAAAAAGTTAAGGAATGATAAAAAGATGGACAATCATTTTTTAGTTTACTCGAGAAAGAGTCTTCCGAATCAGAAGGAGAAGGGGGATCAAGAATGGGATACCTGCAGACAAAGTGTTCTTCTTCTTCTTGATCTACCAAGTCTTTGAGAAGAGTTGAGTCTTCCGAGGGTTCTTTTTTTGCCCAACCTAGGCAGTTTCTCTTAAGATGTCTTGTGTTGTGGCAGCGAAAGCAACAGAAAGGTATTCCGAGATAGTCCAAGCATTGTGAAAACCTTCTTCCCCTCCATTCGATCTCAAGAAGTTCTGGTAGTCTTCCATGCACATCCATCTCAACCAATACTTTACCAATCTTTCTGGAAGAAACTATGAGAGTAGATTTATCGATAGAAATAAAAGTGCCTAAAGAGTTGCCAATCGCTTCCAAGGCCGCTTTGTTACAGAACTGGAGGGGTAATCCTGGAAGTAGGATCCATAGGTGCCTAAAATGGAAGTATTCAGATTCATGATTAAAGGCCAGGTGCCAACGTTTTATCATGAGGTTGCTTCCTATTATAATCCACTTCTGAGATAGTAAAACATTTGCATCTTTTAGGGATTTACAAAGAAACCCCATCCAACCTTGAGATAAGAGGATAACTTCAGGTGCATATCCAAGTAATCGCTTCCATGAGTGTTATACCCAATCAAAAATGGAGACCTTACAGAGGTAGCTATAGGACAGTCTGCCAACAAGGCCATAGAGTGCTAAGTTACAAGTCTCTAGAAGCCCAACATCAGAACCTAAAACCATTTTATGAACAGTTTTTTTAGGCCTCCAGATTCGGCGACCTGGCCGAGGATTCAAATCTGGTTTACTACCCTTCTATGCCTGGAAATGTTGACAGTGCTCTATAAAAGAGGGTGCACATGGAGTGCAAGGGGAGGAATGAAAAAGTGAGGGATGAGAAGGAAGACTAGGGGATTTGTGAGAGGAAATATAATCTTTACCAACAGTGTCAGCCAAGTCAAATAAGCCTTCTTTTCTCCAAAGTTCCTCGTCAGCCACATTCATCAATGTGCTGACGTTGGCTTCAACACAAGGTAGGGGGTGTGAGGCCATGTTCTGGGCTCCACTAACTCCAAAATCCTAGAACCTTTGTGAGAAGACTCAGTAAGGTCAAAGGAATGAGAGTATGCAGTGAAAAAGAGTAAGGAACAGTGTCAGAAGTGCAGTGGGTCCTAGACACTAAAGTGTAGAACCACAATACCTTGAAGTGCAGAACCCAAAAATACAAAGTAGTGCAGAACCCGAAAATAGAAGGGTAGAAAATGTCTAGGGTAGAAGTAAATTGAGCGTGACCAGAAGGTTCACAAGACTAAAGGACACTCAAGTAGAGACAAAAGCTGCTCAAAAAGACACAAGAAGGAAAGTGTAAAAAGTGGAAGGAAGTAACTGCAGTTGTGGAGAGATAATAAGTGTATCAGCTCACCAAATGCATCGAACCCACTAGTTCTTTAGATGTTTAAACTAAATTCTTAAGCTCACCAGACACCTCGGACCCACCAGTCTCTTCTGACCTTTAAAATGACTTCTTAAGAGGTAAAAAGGAGAGTAAAGTTGCGAAGCGAGTTATGAAAGTGATAGTCCACATTTTCCAGTGTTCCATAAAACACTCAACAAAATGCTGATATAAAATAATGACAAAGTCCCCTAAGCTTCCAACGATCCACAATAAAGGCCAAATAGTCTGTAGTTATTAAATAAATGCAAATGCCTCCACTGGAACGGGACAAAATGAGAGCAGAACTCGAAAAGAGGATAAAATACTGGAGGTTATCGAACTAAGTGAGAACAGGAGGCTAATGAATGGAAAATAGCAGGCAGTGAAGTAAAAGAGCTGATGGAGAAACAACCCAAGTCAGGTATATCATACCCATATTGGGTATTCCATACCCGACCAAAGCAAAGGATGTAGATACTCCTAACTACCAAAACTCATAAGTCGATAGCTCAGCTGGGTAGTAGAAGTCCACCATTGAAGAAATTTGAACCTGCAACTGGGCGGGAACCCTCCGGACCCAAAAGAATCCAATTCAACAACAACAACACGAACCTGACAAAGCCATTGTTGTCAATCATTGCAAATATTTTCAAGATCGTGTGCAAAACGTCTTCTGGGCATATGTAAATTAGCAGGCTCTACATGGACTATATTGTTTTTTCACAACCATATACAACGTAGGCAACATTAGTCAATAATAACTAATAACTAGCAACAACCACATTAAGTAAAAAGTGGTTGATATACGCCGA